>JAUPMG010000005.1:1362556-1383893 GCA_031762675.1 Pachysandra terminalis
GTAAAGGAATCTAATATTTAGAAGTCTCCAGTCTTTGCTTCACAATCAACAAAACAAGCTAACAGCAGTTGATTAAAAAAAAAAATTAACCATGACAGTGAACAACAATGAGAAAAATGCAAAAAAGCTTTGATGAAGATTTTAAGAGGTTTGAGACACACCATATCAAGACAAATTGATGACGACAGAACTGCGGTGGCAATAGACAAAATGCAGAATTAATCCTTTTACCTCTTCGTTTTCCATGGCATGAGTATGAAAATTAAGCGTTTAACAAAAGACACAAAATGATAGAACTATAAGGATGTTGATGGCCGAGGTACAGTTGCAACCGATAATATGGGTTTCAGATGGCAATCGGAAGAAAGGGGAATCCTCACAATTGAGAAAATATGGCATGCCAACCACAGAGTATGTATGCACGTGTGTGTGTGCAGAAAAAGGTCCTCCTCTTTTCCTTCACCACCCTTGCACAAGAAATCTCTAAATTTTCTAGCATCTTGACTACATCCACCATAATTTCAAAGAGGGAAAAAAAAATACGTTAAAACGATAGAGAAAATTTATCCAGTGAGAATGAAAATAATCTATCGTTTGAGATTTGGACAAAGAAAACATCTTGATTGAAAAGGCCTGGTATTGATTCGACTAAATTTTGTAACACATAGTTGAGTCATCAGATATTGGGGATATAATTGTTGAATTGTTACTCCTACAATCAAAACCACAAGCCACATTGACTCTGAATTGCCAAGATAGGAAAACAAAGCAAAAATAAAAAATGGAAGAAACTAGTAAAATCCTTCTCTTTCTTCTGCCATACCGAGAACACAGAGAAAAACTAGTAAAATTCTGACCTCACGAATGATTTGCTTCACTGATTTTTTCAATGGACCAACCAAATCTACCCGTTGTTCTTCTGGACTGTCCTGTAGGAAATCATCATCTTCCTCTTCTGTGTGTGAACGAGGCTCCAAAAGAGGCAAATAAAACATTAAAAAGGATCTCAATGATGTCATCGCAAAGGACCTCAGTCCAAAAGCTGAAAGTAGAGGTTTTAGCTCTATTTTGTATTCCTTTGTACTGTAACTCGGAGAATCATGTTGAAAAATATTTCCAGATGCATTTAATAGTTTAGAAGTCCAGTCTGCACCAGCATCACAGGAAGCAACTGATATCCCACCATTACTGAAATTTTAACAGATAGAAATCAATTGATGACAGAGGCTTTGGCAGAGAAAAACAGATATTAGAGGTAACTGCAAATATTATAGTTGTGAAGGTACAGAGCTGGTCTTCAAATAAAAACTTATTAATAGAAGAGCATGAAACACAGTGCACGATACACATCGATGAACTAAAACTTATACGATTTATAAGTGGAATGGGTAATGCCTAATATAAAAATGAATACATAAAATGCCTTTGAGTAATCCAGTAGGTATCGCTAAGAATTAAAATTTGGGATCTGCCTTACCATAAAGAATTCTTATTGAGCTCTAAGCGGATGGTATATTGAGGTTGTTTACTAAAAGCACAGGAAGTGAAGCATTGTTGATCGAGATGAAGTAGTACTAATGAACACAATAAAACGAAGATCAAAACAATGCACACAGATATACGTGGTTCGGCAAAGCCTACGTCCACAGGAGAGAAGAAGTATCCATTATGTGAAAAACGATTCTACTCAGACCCTTACCGTACCGCGGGAGTCTCTCCCCCCCGCACCCCCTAACCCTATGGTACTGACCCGGCACAACGAGTTACCCGTGACCTAGGGAAGGACCACTCCTCATGGTGCTCCACTCCATGGGGTCCCTCCCCCTTGGATCTAGAGACCAGTGAATATAAGCCAGCCACTACCTCTAACAGTGTTTTAAAAGGCGTATGAGGCTTACGCCTCGAGGCATGGCGTTAACAAAACGCCACGAGGCTCAGTGAAATAGCGCAAGGCGCTCGTGAAGCGCACGCCTCATGTGGTGAGGCATTCGTGAGGCATACGCCTCACGCTATTTGTATCGCCTCACACATGAGGCGTGCACCTCATGTGGGTACAGGAAAAGTGCGGAGAAAAA
This sequence comes from Pachysandra terminalis, assembly GCA_031762675.1. Taxonomy (NCBI): domain Eukaryota; kingdom Viridiplantae; phylum Streptophyta; class Magnoliopsida; order Buxales; family Buxaceae; genus Pachysandra; species Pachysandra terminalis. The sequence goes on from JAUPMG010000005.1 coordinate 1,364,632, forward strand.
AAATACAAAACTAAGATTTAATTTTTTAATTATTTAATTGTAGTTGGCTTGTTTAAATTGTCTAATAGCTTTTTAGTTATTAAAACTTAAAAGATAAACTATCATTGACTTTTGGAGAAGAAACAGAGAAGTTTAGGGTTCAACGAGCATACCCAACGAAGAAGACTCGATGATTATGCATATGACTTGGTTGATGTGGATGAATAAGAGTGGTATTTTGTTTGACGTAATGTTAGGGGTTTAGAATTTAGAACATTTATATATGTTTTCCGTTAGTGATGATGATGTAATGCATATGACTTGCTTTTATTTTACTTGATGATGGAATGGACTAATGGAATAAGAGTATAAGTACTATTGAATTAATTTAGTGTTGAATTTAAAATTTCGTTTATTTTTTATTTTGTACCTTTTTATATCACTTTTTATTTTTTCTACATTTTTTTATATTTATAATGAGTATTATTATTTATTATATATTTAATAAATTATTTTATAATTAAAAAAATATATGCTCATGAGGCTTACGCCTCGCCTCAAGCCAAAATCTAACCTCACCTCACGCCTTGACGTTTAAAAACACTGATCTCTAATAAGCATAAAATAGGATGAAGAAAGCTCATATGATACTCCCATTTAGAAATGAAGATCAAATATGTACATCTACACATGAAGCATTAACTCAACGTATTAAGTAAAATATATCAGGAAGCTCTACTTGTACCATATAGAAAATAAAGAAGCACCAAACCGTGAGTACATCACAAACATCATTGCTCCTTTATATTGAATAGACGAATATGCGAATAGTGTTTGAACTCGGGGGTCGGATAAGGATCGTTTCCGGCCGATCCCGAGTTCGATCGGTGATCCATGTCAGGATCGGCCAAGTCAAACAATGAGTCAAAAGAACAAAAAAAGATAAATTACTTGTCTCGGTCGACAATACAAACAAGTTTGACCGATATATGTATCGTGTCTCGGACCGAATCAATCCCGAGTTGTATCAGATGATCCAACTCGGATCGACCGTTCCTTTACACCATGATGCCAAGCAATTCGTCCAACAACAGTAAGCCCTAAATGCATCAAAACTCCTGACTCCTCAAAATGATAAAATCACTGTTGTATCAAGTAGAAATTGATAAGATACTACTGTAAACATACTTCTCAATCCTACAGATTAGCAACGAAACGATTATTCCTCATGAACAATCAACAAAAAACACATAAAAATAAGATTTATTCTGAATCAAACCCAAAACCATGTTGATAATGCCCTAATATCAAATAAACTCTCAATAGCTACCAACTTATAAATAGAAGAGCATTAAAATGAATCAAGAAATATTTGCAGGCTCCGAAGAGATTAGAAGCAACATACCCGAACAAAACCCTAGAAGCAAAGGGCCTTCCTGCTGCAACCGAAGCAGCGGCGGCTGAAGCTGCGACAGTCGCTGAGAAAAGACCATAGGAATGCAGAGTCTGAGCCGATAAGCTCGGATGTTTCTTCAACAGATCCAGTAATATAGCTATTCCCGCCATTGCTTGGAGCTCTAAGATCCCCAAAACCACTCGGATACCGTCTTTCTTAAATCGTTTGCATGATCATATGAAAAGGGAATTCAAAAAGTTCTTGGTTTTTGCACTGTTAATGGTTTGAAAGCGTGAAATCTCAGCGTCAAAGATAGAGATTAGATTAGAGGAAATACACTGTGGGAGCTGGATCCGACATATATTCAAGAAACGAGCTTCGTATGTTTGAGAGAGAGATTAGCTACTGTGGAAAATCCAACGATGCGATTACATGGACCAATGACAATCAAGGATCTGGCAATAGTCTGGTTCGGACCGGGCTCGCATGGGTATTAACGACTTATGCTCAACCCGATCTTACCCTATTAATAAGCCCGAATTGTGCACTGACAAAGGGCCGGGCCGCACAGTTGAGTCAGGCTTCACGGTAACGATTAATCCCTGCCCAGGTACGGTACAAGGCACGGTTTATAAGTTATACCCATTGGTAGCAAAACGTAAAACGTCAAAAATAACGGAGAGGAAAAAATACGAGTTTAATGCGGTTTTAATTTTAAAAAAGTAGTCATAAAAACGATCAAATAAACGAAAACGTAAAAAATATGTTTAATAAATAATTCGTATTTAATCTGTATCTTATTCAAAAAAACGGGTTCAAAAAACATCAATAATATATATATATAAGTATTAACAATTAAACAATAATTTTTTTTTTGTTAGAACTTGTTATAAAACTTTTTAACACAAAAATAAAGTTGTCGATTAGCACGCATTTGTCATTGGAATTTCCAACGGACAACTTTTTTTTTTGTTCAACTTTAAACACTGACTTTTTTAAACAAATTTTTTTTTAAAAGAACATAAAAAAACGCGTTTTAAAAGTTTTGTTGAAAAAAACGCCATTTTAAACAGCGTTTTGCTAACAATGGTCATACCACACTCTGCATGGGTTCACGGCTCACTCCACGACATGGACACGACTCAACCTGCCTAGGACAGACTGAAGCGCAGGCCAGGCCAGGCATGGCCCGACACGACACGACACTGCCAGTTGTATTGCCCTAACACTAGGACTGGCAATTTAAGCCTAGCTCATTTAACCCTGATAAGCCTGTCCAAATTTTGTACTAGTGGACTTGTCAAGACCAATTTTATGTATAAGCCCAGCCCGACCAGATTTCAATTACCATGCATATATAATACTATAGGTTTAACATATTTAAGGTTTTTTCACCACACCCCTAATTGCTTTTATGATGGTTTTATTGTTTTTATTGAAATTGTGAAAAATATATAGCAAAATTTGTAAATAGAGATGAATGTAAAGATTGTAAGAATTTTTTTAATAATAAAATAAGAAAAATAAAAAATTAATAAGAACCAAGTTTAATCGGGCCGGGATCAAGCTTTTCGTATTAATTTACGGCCGGGCTTGGGCCTCATTCTTATACCCTATGTTGAACCAGGCCCAAGCCCGATCCGCCCCACCAAATTGCCAGCGCTAGTACACCTTGCAACCATGCAGAAGTACAAGAAGAAAGTAAATAAACATGGGAGAATATTTCAAGGGTTAACTGGTTGGCTTTTGAAAAACTAGCTATGGCTTGTTTTTCTAATAAGCTTGCTTGTGTAATTCTTTTTAAAGTGGTGGTATATCAATTAAAATCCAAGAAATATATATTCCACATCGCATTCAAATCTATATATTGTTCAATTATCTACAACTTCAGCACACATAAATAAGAAAATCACCTCAAAATCTATGCAAAAATGCTTTCATATGCTGGTCCAGCTGAGAGAGACAGAGAGAGAGACTTTTCAAATCAAACGAGGCCGTTGATTTTCCAATCATGAACTCTCAGGTACCAAGGTTAGGCCCAGAGGTGGCCACTGGAGGACCATAAGAATATCTCCACTGCCCACAAGCTGAGCACCTTTCCACCTTCACACTGTTCTCCAGAGTACAGAACTTGCAAGACCACATCTTGTACTTGGTTTCAACATCCTTGGGCTTTTGACTACCACAAGCTTCACATGTAGGAGCCAATGGCTGCAGAAATTTATCAGCATTATGAAGCAAAACCCTCTTGTGAGTTCTATAGGGGAAAGCCAGGAAGTAAATAAATATGCACGACTTGTTACTAGTACAATAAGAAAGAACTATCATAGAACATGAAGCAAGTGCAAGATTTAGCAGAATACAATTCGGGTTGTGCATGAACAGTTTGACTCGATGCATAACTGGATCAACACATGCGGGAAATTAAATTTTTGACACTTAATTGGTACCATAGTGTAGTTATTTATGTTTCTTATTAAACCATATTATCGGACTTCAATTGCCAAGGTATTTAACAAAGCATAGAATTAAATTCAACTAACAAGAAGGTTCTAAACCGGCTAGACGTTCACAAATTAAAGTTGTCATATACAGTACAAATGCAAACATCAAAGAAGCATAATAATACCTACATCCAATGACATTTTGAAAAGATGAAGGTGTTTGTATGGTCTAATGATTTCCAATTGTATCAGAATATAGGATGATTTGCAGCAAAACCTTAGGATTTTAAACTGTGATAAATTTAGTGAGGTGAACTAAAATCAAATGGCCAAACTTTTAACAACCAGTCCAAAATTGCTCAGACAAACAATTAATTTCTGTTAAATTATGTGACAAAAAGAATTTCTAACTGGTTCAGTTTCTGACAGAACTATCTTCCAACATTTTCTACAACAGTAGATGAGCAAATATTTGGAGGAGATGAAGCACTGTTTCTTAGAATCTTCTCATAGCCAAGGTTCCTACGAAGATTACGAGTTAATACTTCATGAATGCTTTAACATAGTCTAAGTGTAGTTAACACACTAGGAACTAATCTGTACTTTTAAAAAGCTGACTATATATTGAATGTTAAGTCATTTCAAATCAAATCAAATCACAGAGCCAATGATCAGAAGATATTCAATTATTTAAAAACAATTCTTTCTACAAGCCAATTGAACAAATAAAATAAAGGACTACTGGAACACTTACCCTATTAACTAAAGTGCATGTACTACACTCCCAATTCAGTCTATCATCTGCATTATCTGTTGCATGAAGATTGAGCATGCACCCAGTATTTGAAGGAGCACGCAGTTAAATCAATGAAGCTAGATTCCGAGACCATGTTAGAAGATTGAACAAATGACCCATTGTCTAGAGCACGACTCTTTTTACAGGGTCTTGTGTCTGAAGAATTTGTTTCTGAACTGCACAAGTAATTTGAGCTTTCCGCACAATGCCTCCTAGATGCAAGCTTGTGTTGCAAGTCAGACAGACTTTCTTCTTGACCAGGATCTCCACAAGATTCAGACCCGCACCACAAATCATCCTGCAATCGCCTTTCTGCTGCCATTGCAGCAGCTTGAATAGGACTAAGTGCAACCATTATATTGCTATCCCCACCAAGGCGTTTAGGTCCAGGTGGTAATAGGGATCTGAGCCGTGATCGCTTTTCTGCTGCAGCTAATGCAGTTTGGCGAAGAGATGTCAAAGAGGGTTGTTTGGAAAAACCACCTAAACGCCTCCCAGGAAGGTCAAAACCTTCTCCAGTGCCAATTATGCCTTTAGCCACGAGCTCCTCGCATTCCTTCATAAGAATATAAAAACTTGTGTGTTCAAGTTGGAAACTCAAAACCAGACAAATAGAAGTAGCTAAGATATGAATTTCATCAAGTTGAAGGAAATATACAAGCATAGTGTAAAGGATCGTCCGATCCCCGAGTTGGTCCCGATCTGAGAACAACACAAAAAAACAGGATCGTTCCGATCCAGACCGGGATCGGAACAATCCATGAATTTTTTTTTTTTTTTTTAAATTAGATGCGGCTGGTCCGTTTCGGATCCCGAGCCGGGAACCGAGTTTAAACACTATGTATACAAGAATATTGCTAAAGCATCACCTTCACCAAGATGGTTGCTTCAGCTAGCAAGGCAATCTAGAAATTGAAATTGCATTCCTAAATAGAGCCCCATTTATGAAACTATAACTAGTAGAGATAGATCACATAAATGGAAGTGGAACTGTTGGACTGGGAGATGATCCCAAATTAACAGGTGTGGAAAACCATCCACTGGATATGCATATAACACTCATAATTGTTAATAGAAGAAATGTTGATCGAGATCAAGCAATAATAATAAACATAGTAAAAACGAAGATCAAACAATGCACACTTATATATATGTGGTTCAGCAAAGGCTATGTCCACGGGATAAAAGGATCAACTATGTCAAAAACAAATTAGGGTTACAACATATACTCCTACCTGATATATAGGGAAAATCCCCAATACTCCCTTGCCGTATCGCGGGGGCACTACCCCCCTACACCGCACAAGAAGTTACCCATGACCCGAGGAGGGACCTCTCCCCGTGGTGCTTCGCTTTGCTCCATGGGCCCCCTCAGGTTCCTTCCCCTTGGATCTAGAGACTAGTGAATATGAGCCACCTACTATCTCTAACAAGAAATGATACAAGTAATCCATTCTATATTCAAGATTTGGCTAAGAGACATCTCAAACATTACTAAAGCCAAAGTAGTTACAAATTATCCTTGTAATTGGAGGCATACAATAAGAAAAACCCAAAATATCACACTCATAGTCCATAGATGAGCCATTTTGAATCAAAATCAGGTAAATTTACAAGTAAAATATGTAAGAAAAAAAAACCAAGAAAAAAAAAAAAGAAATTCACAACTATTTAATAGTACTGACATAGATTCATATTGTACAAATAAATAATTTCAAGCTCAAGCCCGTACCAGTTCAAAGGTTTCTAAGTTTCACATAAATTGATGGTTACTATTAGCTCAAACTGTCAAACAAGAACAAGAAACGCTTTCAGTGCAAGAAGTAAACTTGTATATCTGTTTTCCTTCAATTTTCTTCAAGTTGTGAATATGCATATAAAGATGTAAGAAAACTTCAGTGTGAAGAAGAAAAAAAACAATACCTGTCTGACTTCATCCCAGAGTTTGTAGAAATTCGCATTGTGAGGACCATGAGCGTTGTGGCAGAGCTCGTGAAGCATAGTATCGAGAATCTGATCCAAAGGAAAGAAATCCCAATCTCTGTTCGGCTTACGCAATCGCAGTTTTACGTGCACTCCTCCTCCTACATTCAACCCTAGAAGAGCCGGGTTCTTCGGACTGCAATGTTTTTTTTTTTTTTTTTTTCAATTGCCTCAATAAAGTGATTAAGAATTGGAAACAAAGATTCAAACAATTGAGGAAAAAGGGCGAAAAAAATACCAGAACTCAGAAAGAAGTTTAACTCTCCACTTATGCTTTCGCATGATCGGTTGCACCTGTTTTGCAATTTTCTCAAGAAGCTTTCTTGCTTCGTCTTCTCCGACCTTTTTGAGAGATTTGATCTCCCATACCTTGTTGAGATCGCTCAGATCCATCAATTCACATAAGATCGAAACCCTAACCCTGTTCTAAGATCGATTGTGCGACCTTGTTGCTTAGGTTAGTCAAAGCATTTCATGGAATCCCTAGCAAAAAACTACTTACGAATCCTCCTGAATGTTCGAAACTCGAAGACACGAATCCACCTTTCATGTCGAATTTGAATAAGAAATTCTCGCGGTTTTAGAAATGTACAGCTTTTTTTTTAAAGTTTTTTTTTTCGGGAAGAACTAGAGAGCGACTTAAAAACCAATGTAACAATCCGTAAGCTCAATAATCTGATACGTGGCAAGTATATGAAGGATCATAACTTATCACTGGAAGGTCTCTTCTATTTGAGGGATTGAAATAATTTTGCCCATTTGATCAGCCTTTTCTTTTTCATAGTTTTAAATTTTGTGTTCGGGTCGGGTTCAATTTTGAGTCTGAGGTTGAGTTTAGATTCGGTTCGGGTTGACAGTCGTCCAACCCGAAAAGCCTGACTCGGACCAATATACAAAGAATGTATAAATATAATGTTACGTTAACGTTATAATTGTATAAATTTTTTCTTCTTTTTTCTTTTTTAACGTTTTACCATTTCGAAACAGCTGGGACCAATATATATAAAGAGTATAAATAATAAATCAATTTAATGCTATATGAATTTTATAAAAATGCATTTTTCTTTTTTTATTTTTTTATAGCCTTTTCATTTAATATTGGCCAACCCGAACCTAATCCGAATTCAACAAATTGAGTTCGAGTTAGGTTTGGGCTCAATAGCTTTAATTTGAGCTTGCGTCAAACTAGGTTCAGATCAGCTGATTGTAGTTTGGATCGAGCCCGAACTAAGTAAAACCCAGCTCAACCAACCCTATTTACAGCCCTAATCAGGACAGGGAATGCAGGCCTAGCAAAATGGATTGGGACAGGCCGTACTTAGGCATGGCACAAAACGTTCTTTTTTGTTCCGGGCCCGACACAACACGGCTCATTTGAACTTGTTTGGCCGAAATTTATTTAATTTTTTAAAAACATGAGTTAGTCTACAGTGCCAACATTTTCTAATCGGCATTATGGAGAACTTTACTTAAGCCATCAATTTTTTTTTATTATTATTAAATCTCAACCATTAACAATCAGGTGGTACTATTCCGAGGTCGGCATAATAGAATTCTCCTGAAAACATTTGCCACTTTCAACTAAAATCCAGTGAAAAATAGTTGTTTCCGACTGAAAATGGCTATAATAGGCCGGAATTGGTCGGATTCAGTTGGAACGGGCCACACATGCCATTCGCGCGATACCTGGGCCAACTCGATGTCATAATGCGGGCTATGAGCAGGCCACAACGCGGACCATGCCATGCTGGGCACATGCCTGAAAACCTAGGCTCAGCACGACACAGAGTTAGGTTCGTGACCGAACACGATACAACATGAGTTGTGTCGGGCCGAATTATGCACACGCATCCCTACTTGAACATATTGCACGATTGATCCGTACAACGGATCGGTCAAATCTGGCACGATTTGAGCCACGCCTGATAAAGAGTGTCCAACGGGCTTTTCATATCGTCTGAGTCCGTAGGTTGGCCATGTCTAATTTCAGGTCAGGCACATGGCACCATACGGTACAACCAAAGAAATGTAAGATGGAAGCACGAGCAGAGCAGGCCCTAGACGGGAAAAGATGGCGAGCAAGTAGAGCCTGACTTCTGTGAGAAACTGGAAGAAAAGGAAAAAAGACTTAAAAGCTAGGTGGGGCCTTGGGCTTGGGAGAAGAAAAGGTGAGAGACTTGGCTGCAGATTCAGGGTGGTAAGAGAGTCAGAAGTGTACTTACTAAAAGATCATATCTCATATTCTCAATTATCTCGAGACTCGCGGAAAAGACATGAGCATGCTTTCAGTCAAAAAGTACTGCTAAGTAATCGTCTGCCTCTGTATCCACGTCCATATCTCTTTCTTCTTCACCATACCATCCTCGTTCTTCGTGCGCCACTCCATCACTCATCCACCACCAGCACCATATCTACCTTTTTACGTCTTCTTCTTAATGACTCAGATTTCTTTCCAGTACGGAGCCGCCGATGTGCTTCGTGAGTCGGCACTCCTTGGAGAAAAAACAGTCACCCTCTCCAATTCTTCTGCAAATTCTTAAAATAGTTTGGTGTAGCCCCACAAAACCACCAACTGAGCCATGGGTGTACGGCGGCGAGGTTGCAAGTTGCAACCCATTAGGTAGGTCCATCATATTGTACTGTGTGAGCACTAATCATACTGCGGGAAGAGAGTAAGGCAGTGAGACGATGGGATGTAGCGTAATAAAGCAAAAAAGATTACCATCTTGTCAAATAGATACGGACGGAACGGACGATTTGACGGACACATTTCGCTAACCTCCAGCCTCACTAGTCTAGTCTCTGATCTGACAAGTGATTTTCCACTGTATATCTCTATAAATAGTAACAGTATACATTAGAGTGGAATACATTACAAAAAGGTTTGTGCTTGGGCTGCGTTTGTCTCCCACCTTGTGTGCTTTTGTTTTTTGTGAGAAGCACCATTTTGAAAAGTGATTCAATGGGAGTATTATATTCGATTTTAATAATTTAAAAAAATATATTTGATAACATAGATGATAACTTAAATATTTTACCAAGATAAATTCAATTTTCTTTTTTAAATTTAAGAATAAAAACATTATTTTCAAAAGGCCAAATTTCGTATTAAGAGTTAAAACTTAAAAGTGTCATTAATGTTTAAAAATTACTTCGAGCATAAGCAGTAAGAAGTTGTTGAGAAGCAACTTCTTTTTATGAGTTATTTTCTTGGAGTGTTTATTGATAGTTACCGTGTGTGGTTACCAAAAGTATTTATAAAATAAAAAAAATATTTTAATAAGTTATAAGTTATAAATAAATATTTAATAAAACAGTGCGAAACACAACATTAGAATATGATTAAGCAAGCATCTTTTGTAGAAGTAAATAAAAGCATCAATTTACATTATAATGTTACTATAAAAATGAATTTCCCAATCGCATCTGTGTTCAAGTGTTTTTATCACTTACCATTCATCAATCCAGACTCTTATTTTTATTATTATTATTATTATTTTTAAAAAATCTTTACAATTTATGAGAAAGGTTGTAATATCCAAAACAAATAAAACAAAAGTCAATTTGTTTTTCTTTTCAAATTTCCATTTAAACTCTTTATTTCTTCAACTAAATAGGACTTGTTTCCTCAAGTTTTTTGAATTGTTATGTCCAAGTGCATTAAAGTAACATTCTTCCAAACAGACCCTAAGACAAAAGAGAACGTCGCAGCACGTATCAAGGGAGCACCCGAAAACCCCGCAGCAAATTGAAAAGTCCGGTGGTCACGATAACAATGAACTTTGACCCGCCGTCGTCGGCAGAGCGGGAAATTCTCAATTATTTAATTAAAATATATATATATATATATATATATATATATATTATTTTAAAAAAAGAGCAATTTAAATATCCGCAAATCCCCCGTTTGCTCTTTCTCTCTTAGTCCTTCCAGGTCTTACCATTTCTTCCATTCATGGCTTCTTCTTCAAGAGGAGGAAGAGATAGAGATGGAGATAGTGGTAGAGCAAGAAGAAGACAGCCGGAAAGACCGACGTCGTCTCCTCAAAGGTTCAATAACAGCGTTTGGCCGGAGCCTTTCATCGAAGCTCTCGTTTCTCAAGTCGCCGTCCATGCCGCTACAACCATCGGCCGACTCGCCGCCGGTCCCGCCATCGCTAACCTCTTTCAGGTTTCTTCTCTCTCTCTCTTTCAACTTCAATTCTTTTCTTCCTGATTTCTTCTTTTACATGAAGAAAGTTTCCTTTGGATGAATTAGTGTAACATGAAATCACTTCTACTAAAAAAATTTAGGAATCGAGATTTCGACGGAGAAATCGAGATTCTTGTCATCACACTTGAATGACAAGAATCCGAGTTCTCTATCTTATGGATTTAGAAACTGGAGATTATTGTTCTTGATCACTTGAGTTCTTTCCTTGCCATCTTATTGTTATTTCTGCTTCTTATCTTACTGTGTTAGCTTACTTTTCTACTTTTTCGTCTTCTACCTCTTCCTGTTCCAGGTATAGAGTAAGCGAAATGTTTCAATCAAGTGATAATACTACACCATTAGCTATAAATTTATTGTATTAATCCAATGTGTTCCATTGAAATGATCAAAACCTAGAAATCACCACAATTGGATTGAAAATTCATCCCCAATCAAGAACCCAAAAGAGGGTATTCCATTTGAATATCAGAATCTGTAGAATAAGTAAAACCTAGTGTGACAATCGCTAATACTACTACGCAAATGAACATGTCTGATCAATAATGTCCAACTCTAGAGGGTAATCCTACTTTTTAAAGATCTATCGTAAGAAAGTTGTCTTTTGCCTAAATTTCACTTTGCTGCTTGTTTTGTTTTCTTGGCTTTTTATACTAGACGGGAAGAAATCTCCTTCCCTTTTGACTGAACTTTCCTCGCCCTTCCTTCGCAGTCCCTCTCTCTGAAATCTGCATGTTTTGTTTTTGTTTTTTGGAAAAACTGAAACTACTTTATCTTTGGCAGTGTTTGTAGCAGTTGCTTTATTTAAGAACCAGGAAGAAGAAACAGTGTCCTTCACGTGACTTTGATATAATATAGGTAGTCACCATAACGTATGACCAGATAAATAAAGAAAGAAGGGAGAAGAACCACCCCCAATCTTGTGCTTATGTATAGTCGAAATGTACCAGCTTTTGGTACTATTCCATCTTGGAGATTATGAAAACTTTGTTGTCTTTTTGTTTTGTTTTAGGGATTTGCTTCTAGAGGTCTTTCCCCAAAGGACGAATCCAACATGTAATATGTGTCATTTTGGGACATGCGAACATATAGATGCCAAGGCCATGTTGGCTAACTTTGTATAGTGAGGTCACAAGACCTATCTAGGTAAGCTATCTAGTTAACATCATTTTCCACAATGTCCCACCTACTTGGACCTAGAGACCATGAATAGAGTGCTCCACATAAAGCGAGGTAGAGAAGGATGAGTACTTCGTAAATTCTAGTCTTATTTTCTAAAGTTTTAGTTCTGAGCTGTCATGGCTTAATTGTAGTATCGCATGTGGCAATGACAAACCAGCAATGATAAATCCTAAAAGACAAACCCTAAAAGAAAAAATGAGGCCTAAATTCCTAGAAAAACTACATAAAGTGATAAATCCTAAAGGAAAGTTGCTCGCTAAACTCCTTGAGACCTAAAAAAATAAGATGAACAATAAACCTTAAGCTCTAAACCCTAGAAGGTTATGAAGAATAGCCTAGATGTCTCATCTTTGATACTTTGGATTATTGTTTTAGAGGGTTTTATCAAAGAGATGGAATCGGTTTAACTTCTAGATTTTGTCTCCATCAGCATCCACTACTTGCGTTTTGCTGGTGACTTGTATAACCATGGGTGATCCTTTCAATATTGCTTCGGTTTCATTATCTTTTATTGTGCTTATGTAGGTCATGGATTAAACCTCTTTAAAAACTTGCTTGTAGTTCAGTAAATTTGGTCACGTTTTGCGGATTGGTCACTTATTTGGCTAACTTTCCTTAAACAGTTGGCCGATTTTAACCAGATAAGTTTTTGGCCTATCTAATCAAAAAATTCGGTGAGTTAAAAATTGGACCGAGGTACTTATTTTTAAGACAAAAGTACTCCCTCGTCAATTATTTTTACTGAATCCTAAAATCCCAACAACCATTCTTTCCCTCTTCTGAATATCAGAACTCTAATCCTTGTAAGTAAGCTTGGAGCGGCTTTGGCTTAAGCTTGAGGATAAAATAATGAAAAATGTTTTGAACGGATTCAAGAACCCTAGAAATACTTTCAATCAAGGTTAAAGTGATTGTAGAAACCCCAAACCGTGTTTCCAGCTTTTTAGGGTAGTGTTTGGCCAGGCTTAATCTTTTGGATAAGCACTTGTTGGGTAAGTGTCTCAGTGAGAGAACTTGTCCACATCATCAATAAGTTGCTTCGTATGAAAAAAAAAATGTGTTTGGTAATGCGGGTAACTTAAATAACTGAACTACGCAAACTCATTGAAATTATCTTAAAATATAGGTATAAAAATGTCACTTGCAAAACCCTTAGTATTGTGTTCAGTGTTAGAAATGAGATTCTCAACGTATCCTTAATGTTTAGAAGCTACTAACCTCATAATTCGTAAGGAGAAGTTGTTGATAGCCTCTTCTCTCTGTGGGTATTTTCCGGTACTGTTGTTGGGTACAATTAGGAGCTTGACCGTTCATCACATATCATTTAAAAAAGTATTTTAACAAGTTAAAAGCTCTAATAAACACTTAATTAAGCAGTGTCAAAAGCCGCTTGAATGAAGAGTGAAAAAATTCAGGTTTGTTTGTCGTTTTTAAATATTTTCTATAGTTCATTCTTGTTTCATTCTATTTGTTTGTATTAATTTTGCATGTAATGTTTTGTTGAACAAAATGTTTAAAGGATAGTTGCTCTCCTCCTTCATCTTTAGTTCGAATTAACCATAGATATTTTGCCCTGTAGATGTCCTAGAAGAGGTTATCCAGCAGATTCTTGTAATTCTAACCCCTTGATCATTCCATTTGGTTTAGCTTTGGAGGACCTAAACGTCAAAGCCAGGGTTGTCAATAGGTCGAGTTAGCTCCGCTTGTTGTTGAGCGTACAAGTCGAATTGAGTTCCATAATTAGACTTGTGAGATACGCTAAAGAGTTCATTATCTTGGTGAGTTTGAGCCGAGTTTTGATAGTTGGAAGAAACCTGGCTTCATGTATAAAATTATGCTTCCATTTTTTGAACCGTACATGAGATTTACGAGCCCGAACCGAAGTTTGTGAAACGCTCCGTTGGGCTTGTGTATGGCCCGAACCGAGCTGTAGCAAAACTCAATTCACTACTTGTCTTGTTTGATATCTGTTGCATCGAAAAAATTAGACGTTTTTATCATGGTTTGTTTCTGTTTTAGGTTTGCTCTACGTGGCGAGCCATTTCACGTTCCGACATCTTGTGGCAAAATCTCACACGTCGTATCTGGGGTGGTAACAATACACTGATGAACACGTGGCAGGATGAATGTATATACCGACATCGTACGGCTCGCAACTTCCGTATACGCAGGGCTGTTTATACTATTATCGACTTGGACGGCAGCGGTAATGGTGACAACAACAACGGCCTTTTCTGCCGTTGCCTCGCTCTCTCCGATTTCCATCTTGCATGCGGCTTCGTTGACGGTTCCGTGCACGTGTTTGATTTATCCACGAGGATCCACGTCGACACCTTTCTTCCTCACCAACGAGACCGACTGGGTCCTTTCTCTTGCTCCGTATCCGGGATTGTCTTGTCTGATTCCAAGCTCGTTTTCGCTTCCATGGATGGAGACATCCACGTGGCATATATAGGTGGTGGTGGTGGTTCACGTCGGGCGCACCTGGGAAACGTTGTGAACGACGGTGCTTTGGTAGATTTCGGCGGGTGCAGCCGTTGGTGGGTGGGATTATTTGCCGGTGTTCCGGGTCGGGCTCTTCACGTGTGGGATGGTAACACGGAGGAGCTTGTCTTCGTCGGCGGGGCGTTGACGGATCCGGAAGCAGTAATAGGTTGGCACATGCTTACCGACTTGACCGGATCGATCGGGAGAGTCAGAGTGTTGAGTCGGGTGTCTGTGATGGCCTGCACTCCCTTCAAGGTCGTGGTGTTTGATCTACGTAACCATGGGGTGGTTTTGGTTGAAGAGGAGTTCGAGCAAGGTCTGATTGTGGAATCCGTCGACTGTGTCGACGACAAGTTTGTGGTGGTTGATCGTAGGGGAATTGCTAGCGTTCGGCGAGTGGATAACTTGGAGGAGGTGTGCAGGTTTAATATCAGAGGTAGAACTCAGGGAGGGAGGATGGGTTGCATGAACCATGGATACGTGTTTGTGTGCAGCGGCGGGGTTATCGGGGTTTGGGACGTTGATCATGGGGAGTTCCTCTACAGTTTGAGAGAGCGAGTTGGACCAGACCCGACCGCATTCATAACCGATGAAAGACACGTGGCCGCATGCTGTGGTGACTCCCGGATCCACCTTTGGGATTTTGGGGCACTCTTCTAACGTGTCATTATGTCAGGCAGGTAGCGAAATAGAACCCTATATAATATATGGAGCAAGGTCATATGGGCGAAACGGTTGATCAACCTTGATCAATACTGGGCGGTGACAACAACTGGTAATTATAAGGGGAAGGAAAATTGACACGAGTTCACTGTGGAATTTTTTTCAGGCTGACAGTGAAGCAACGGTTGATGCGGATTTTTTTTTTATTTATTTATTAAAAGTACATTGAAATCGGTTGTTTGGAACTGGAAAAGAGTGACTGACCTGACTTGTTATTGCTTTGACCTGTTGCTTTCGTTATGTCTTTTTCTTTGGCCGTCTCATTGAATTTTTTTTATATGAGACTACTTGAAAAGGTGGAAATGAAAATGTAAGTTAATTGCACTATTTTATCGTGGAATTCGAAATGGGTTGAATTTGTCAGACTTGTATTTTTCTTGTTTTGTAAGGTATGGGTTGGCAGTGAGCTACCTTAAGGCTTTAACCATACAATGTGGAAAAAAAATAAATGAACAATTGTCTTATATGGAAAAATGTCAGTGTAATGTACGACGGTACAAAACTGTTTACGTATCTGATGATCTCACCGTGATGTGCCAAACTGATACCGACGTATATCCCATGTGAGGCATACAGAAATCAAGATCGATTCAGTACGTTTAGGCTGCGATTGGCCCGGCTTCTATAACTACTTATTCAGCTTATAGTTTATAAAATAACAAGCGCTTTTTAAAATTAATTATGTGCTTAATAGAGCTTATGGGTAAGTGCTTATCCATAAGCAGTAGATGAAGGCAGGGGGAGAAGCTCTTATGCATTAAGTTATTTTACAATTTTAGTAATATTTTTAAAATACAATTTTTACTCCTAAACTTTCATAAGTATTTAAATAAATGTTATTTTTAATTTTAATAATATTTTTATAATATTTATTTTATCTCTAAACTTTTATAAACACTTAAAATAAATTTATTGACCAAATGCTATTTTCTTCAAATAAAGAGTTTATATCAACGGCCAAGTCCTGATTATATCCAACGTGTGATAGCCGTTAGCCTATGGGCATGTGGTTTTTATAGCATTATTGCCTACATGAAGACTTGGCATTAGCCATTGACAGTGCCCTTTTGGTTCATCGATGGCTTATTCAGCTGGTCTAGCCTATTTAAATACGGAAACTGTATCTGATCATGGTCTTAAGGGACCTTGACGAGCCTTCCAACTTGTTATTAGCGGGTGCAACTTGGGTCAGTTAAAACTGAAACACCCAAACCAATTTCGGGTCGGTTTGGATTGGGTTTCATAGTTTTGATTCTAAAAATACGAAACCGAATTAAAATAGTTTGGTTTTGGGTTTATAGTACGATTAAATCGAACTGAATTGAAACCCGATATATGTATACATTTTTCTAAATCGAACCGAAACTCGGTATATATTAATACATACATATTTTTTTATCTAAATCAAACCAAGCCAAACCAATTATTTATATTACAAAATTAATTACTTGTGTAAACACGAGCTATGTTTAAATCAAATACTTGATTATTGGTATTTGATTTAAATACAAAATTAATGACTCGTGAAAACACTAGTCGAGTTTAAGTCAAATTCTTAATTAGGTATTTGTTAAATACAAAATTAATGACTCATGAAAACATAAGACGAGTTTAAATCAAATCTTTAGTTATTAGCATTTGATTTAAATACAGAATTAATGACTTATATAAACATGAGCCGATCTTTTTCCGAGCCGAGCCTTAAAAAATTAGCGAGTCTAAGCCTAGTTTGAGCCCGAAAGTTTTTATGAAAATTACATTTTTTTTCCCCGTCTCAAACGTAAAGCATGCAAGTGAATGTAGACGGCTTTTATCTTATGAGTCAACATTAGATTTGGATTTCAGCAAAATCACTTTCAATTTTTCATTGAAACGGCTTACAAGTATTTAATTTTAAGTGGGTTCAGATCGGGTCATGGGTATATAGCATCAGCCCGAACCTAAACAATTCAACTGTGGGCCTGCAACATCAGCCCGAAACTTAAATAGTGGGCCTATAACTTAGCCTGGGTTTAACCGAAAACCAAATTCGCTGATCGGTTCTGGCCCTTGTTATGGTTGGGTCGGATGGGCTAAGAACAGTCCAGGCAAGAGTTTCCTGATTAATTTGGGATTGGCTAACAGGTAATTAGGAGCTTAATTATTTTGGATAGGCGAAGTTTGATTGGTTCGTTAATGGGTTAGAAGCTAAAGATAACCAGCTCTTCCACTCTCAGTGGCTTAATGGGGACTGATCTGTAGTCTCACTTCAATTCTGAGCTATGAAGCTTTAATGGAACTGGGACTGGTTAGAGTTCTTGATCCCAACTCCCAATGAGCACATACAACAACAACAAATATATATATATATATATAGTGAGAGAGAGAACAATCTCCTTTTTCTAGTATCCATATTCATAAGAAAAATCAGATACACCAACCATTGCTGAAAGCACTAGAGCCACAATATAAAAACCGCCTCCTACGATAATTAAAATGAGAATTGCAGAGATTGGGTTCTTCAACAGTTCCAAGATAGGCTGAAAGATGGTGTAAATAGCGCCCGTGCTGACTGTAAGTGCATACAGTCCATATCTCCTCACGTTTTCCCAGAACTCCTCCATCAATGTCCCCTCCGGACCCAAAGCCAATGCCTTCTGATCACCCATCATCCCTATCAGAAACATTGTAAATCCGATAGAAACTGAACCCAGTATCACAGACCTTGAAACCCCATCTGAGAAAAATCGATGGATTTCTTGTTTTGGGGCTAACGGGTTATGGGATTCGGATTCCGATTCAAGGGATTTTCTGTTTCTGAGCTTTGTTTCTATAGAACACTAGATTGGAGTTATTGGGATAGTGTGAAGAAGTACCGCAGATGATTTTGAAAGATTTTTTAGACGTGACGTGGTGTTGATGGAAAGGAGCTGAGGGGGATTTGGATTATCTGTTTAGCTGGTGGTAAAATTAGTCGTTTTGGGGAGACAAAAGAGTCTTTTTAGGAAAACAAATAAGTGGATGAGTTTGGACTCTTTTTTGTTTCTCTTGTTTCTCTCTTCTTCTATATAAACTATTATGCTATGTAAGAAGAATATGGACAAGTAAATGTGAGGTCCTCCTAAGGACTAGGGAAAGAACATGTGAGATTCTTCTTTAGGATAAGAGTGTTTCCATTGTAGTTGAGAGAGCATGTGATACTCTTCTCTGGGGCAATGATACATTCCTTGATGTAGTTCTCTTGTAGTTGAGAGAGTGTGTAAGACTCTTCTCTGGAGCAAGGGTGTATTCAAGAGGTGAGGCTTTCCCTCATACTTATAAACCGACCACCTAGCCCCTTCCACAACCGATGTGGGATCCCCAACAAAACTCAAGCTTTAGTATAGAGCTCTTCATCTCTTCTTTGTTTTTCGTTTGAGTTCAGGCCTTCTAGCTCGCTTTTGTTTATTTTATCCCTCAAAGTGTGTGGCTGATGGTTTGCACCTTATCCTTGATGGTGGGCGTTTCACCAATAAGGTTTCAAGGATCGGACAGATCTGGTTCAACCAATCCAGTGACCAGTTCAGCCAATCCAATGTTTCAAATTTTTAATTTATAAATTGAACGGTCCAGAATTGTAATGACTCGAACCGGAAATTCCCGATTACGTAGGTTTCCCAGTTCGAGCGTAACCTTCACCCCGTAATTCTACGAGAGTGGCTACCCAACTAGAAATCATAAGCGGAAGTCTTGAGTAATTCTAGTAAGATATAAGTAACTAAAAATACCTAGAATAAAAATCTATAATTTCTAGGTATTTAAAATTTAGTTCTAGACTAATTTCAAATACGTCTAGCAGAGTGCGCTACCCAATCCACGTCAGCTCTCTCGGTTTGCTTCTATCTCCTGATATCTGAAAAAGAATAAAATAAACAACATGAGTAAACTTAAATCAATATGCATTCACTCATGTTTTCCTATTCTGGGCCGTGTGTAATAGTGAACAATAGTAGTATACAGATATGTACATGTGGTAAACAGTTGTGGCAACCAATATATTGAAAGCATGTAAAGAGCTCTCCCATCCTCACTGGGGTATTCCTC
>JAUPMG010000005.1:1392151-1405955 GCA_031762675.1 Pachysandra terminalis
CAGGTTTATTGACTTGAATAATGTTTGTGCTTGTACAGGTTTAGTTGTAATCTTGAATGGTGTTTGTGCTTGTATAGTTTTTGTTTTTATACAGGTTCGTAATCTTGTAAGAATAAAGAAATTGCTTTAAAAAAATAAACAAGCTGAACCGTCGAGCTACATACTCTATAGCGGCAGTTGTGTACCACCGCCGATATATATGGCGTATTATCAACAGTTAACACCGCTGTCATATCTAACATAGGTCAGCGGTTCTTTTTAAAACCGCCGACCAAAACTACACTTACTTCAGCGGTTTCTTATAACCGTTGTCCTACAATGGTTATATCGGCGGTGTATAACCACCGCTATAGGGTACCTAAGGCGGTTTAAGCAACCCGTCGGAGAAACGCTACTATAGGTCGGCGGTTTGAGTAAATCGCCGTGAGAACCGCCGACAATACCTATTACGGCGGGGGATTTCTCAGCGGTTAGATAAACCACCGAAATAGTATTAGACGGTGGTTATATCATATATACCGGCGGTTTAAAACTGCCGATAAAACACAGGTATTTTCTAGTGTATGGTACATGTCTTGCAGTAAATGCTTCATTAAGACAACAGAGCAACGTGCAACTACTTTCACTTATACCCGATGTAACAACAATGCATCCATAGCGCAGCCGAGGTTTGAACATAAACTAATTGCCACAAAAAATGAAAAATAGATAATGAAGGATATAAATACCATTAATATATTTGAGTCTCATATGTTCCCCTAATTTTATATATTATTGCACTTAGGTGCATTGTATGATCAACACTTAAAAGACAATACGGGAACCATTGAGGTTACAATGTTTGGTATCCATGCTGAGAAAGTATTGGGCAAATCAGCAACTGAGATCATGCAAATGGATACAGAAGTAAACAACACTAAAACAATTACGACTACATGCATTATAAATTTGTTTTTAAATAATTTTTAAATAAATATTAATATATATGATTGTTACTATCATATCACAAGTACGAAAAACATTCGTCAACAACTTTAATGATCAATCATCTCAAAAGGTTCATCTGTTTCTAGAATGTATAGCAGATTCAATGAACAACAAAGGATGTACAATATGGACTGTAAATCAAAGTGAAGATACTTAACTAACTGTCATACTTATCTTTACAATTTAAGGATTTACTAAATTACTTTATATTCACAAACTTACAGTACTTTATTTAATTAGATGTTTACTTAATGTCTATTAATTGGCTACATATAACTTACATTTAAAATATTTCTATGTTTATCTCTAATTACTATATTATATATAGAATATTAACGTACCTCTAAAATATTTAGTACTATTTTAGCACAATGATTCATATATTGACACTGAAAAAGTACATATACAATAGATATACATGCACAATCATGCCAGTTAAATTTACTTTTCTCTTTTTATTTATTCAATTTTATAAATGTTTGTTATAGTTTCTTTAACTCCTTCATTTAAAAAGGTACTTACAACTTGGTTATCTTAATTTAATAAATTTATATTTGATCAATTACTTTCTATGTTCTTCAATTTCATACGCAATATCCATTCATTTAGTAATGAATTTTTTAAAATTTGACCATAGAAGTTACTGCTCTCTATTTCTAATCAAAATGGAAGCACAAAAAAAACAATATCTTCATATAACTACTTCATGATGAACTTAATGAGTTGGAACAACAGTGATTGAGAATTTGAATGCTCAGTTGAAGGTTCAGCAAACACGTCAAATTGTCAGAGCTCGTGCTATTGCCTCTAAGAAAGAGGAGATTGCTCTTATGAATGCTCCTATTGGTAATACGTATGCCAATATGCTCGAGCCTAAAGAATCAAAGCTACAGGTTCTCATACGAGTGTTCAAAGGCCTGACTAAATCGCAGTTACTTGATCAATGAATCTTTCATTTTCTTTTCTTCTTTATTTCTTTCCCAAGTACCTCTTTTTGGTAATTTAATTCATGTTCCTTAGAAAGATTTCGACGCACTGTATATCCATTAAAGGTGATCGGTATATTTTACAACTTGCTCATGTCAAGATGTTAACTTTAACTCCCTCAGTGAGTGATTTGTTTTGCATGATCAGTGATCTTTGGTAGGAAGAGCAACTGTAGGCACTTTCAAGGTTCTGGTTAAATAACGAATCTGAGTGCCTTCGAGTTTGAATTGGTCTTAAATAAGAAAGTCGTGTTTCTTAATTCAGATTTTATGTACACAAATTGTAAGCTACAAAATTTTATGCATGAAAGATTGAAAAATTTGTAACTTGTCTTCGAATACTTTTATCACGTTTATAGTGCAATATAGGCTAAATCCTATAAGTGTTTACCTAGGCCTGTCAACGGGTCGGATTCGGACCGGCAACTGATCCGAGTTCGATCCGATAGAGAAATCCGAAAATCCGAATCCGATCTGAAATCCGACGGATCTTGACATAGGTGATCCGAATTCGATTCGATAGTGAAATCGGAATATCCGAATCCGATCCGATAACTTATAAATTGTGTATACACACACACACATATATATATATATATATATAATCGGACCAGATCGGATCATTATCGGATCAGATCAATACATATTCGAGTTCAATCGGATTATTAATCGGATCGGATCGGATCATTTTTTTATCGGATCGGATCACTAAAATCCTCTACCGAATCTAACTTTATCGGATCGGATTCGAATCGGATCCGGATCATGATCCGGTCGGTTGACAGGCTTATCTTTACCTTTAAAAAATTAAATAATAGTACAAAGGCTTGCCACATGCGAAGCACGTGGAGGGCATAACTAGTATATTGAAAATTTTCAGTGGCATGTATGACGGTACAAAACTGTTTACGTATCTGATGATCTCACCATGATGTGCCAAACTGACACTAACTTATATCCCATGTGAGGCATATCGAAATCAAGATCTAATTCAATACTTTTGAGTGTATCACCGGCCAACTCCTGATGATGTCCAACGTATAATAGGCGTAGCCTATGAGCACTATTCCCTATATGGAGACTTGGCATGAACCCATGACAGTGCCCTTTTGGTCCCTCGATGGCTTGTTTAGCTGGTCAAGCAAGGCTAGTTAAATATGGAAACTATATCTGATCCAGGTCTTAAGGGACCTTGACGAGCCTTCCAACTTGCTATGACCATCACATTCTCTAACTATAATCCAGCATCCACCTTGAGATTTTTTGTTTTCAGTCTTATGTCAAGGCCTGTCTAGCCTAGTTTAGCAGACCCTTATCACTGCAGGTCCTTTTTTTTTTCTTTTTTTTTCCTATAATAGGCCTAAATCAAGACCAGATTCATGCTACTTGGCTGCAGATTGAAGCTCATTTCAAAGCTAGCAGGCAACAGCTGGACCATCGAAGAGGACAACTTACGCTGGTTATACTCCAATATTAGATATGGATATTTTATTATATATACTTAATTAAGTCGGTCAAGATCGGGCTCATGGGTATATAACATCATCCCGAACCTAAACAATTCAATTGTGGGCCTGCAACGTCAGCCCGAACCTAATATAATTCAACTGTGGGCCTATAACTTAGCCTGGGCTAAGCCGAAAACCAAATTCAATGATGAGTTCAGGCGCTTGTTATGGTTGGGTCGGTGGGCTAAGAACAGTCCGGACTCCAGTCAAGATTTTCCTGATTAATTTGGGCTTGGCTAACAAGTAATTAGGAGCTTAATTATTTTGGATAGGCGAAGTTTGATTGGCTCGTTAATGGGTAAGAAGCTGAAGATAACCAGTTCTTCCACTCTCAGTGGCTTAATGGGGACTGATCTGTAGTCTCACTTCAATTCTGAGCTATGAAGCTTTAATGGAGCTGGGACTTGTTAGAGTTCTTGATCCCAACTCTCAATGAGCACATACAACAACAACGATAGAGAGAGAGAGAGAAAACAATCTCCTTTTTCTAATATCCATATTCATAAGAAAAATCAGATACACCTACCATTGCTGAAAGCACTTGAGACACAATATAAAAACCGCCTCCTAAGATAATTAAAATGAGAATTGCAGAAATTGGGTTCTTCAAGAGTTCCAAGATAGGCTGAAAGACTGTGTAAATAGCGCCCGTGCTGACTGTAAGAGCATACAGCCCATATCTCCTCACGTTTTCCCAGAACTCCTCCATCAATGGCCCCTCCGGACCCAAAGCCAATGCCTTCTGATCATCCATCATACCCATCAGAAATACTGCAAATCCTATAGAAACTGAACCCAGTATCACAGACCTTGAAACCCCATCTGAGAAAAATTGATCAATTTCTTGTTTTCGGGCTAACTGGGTATGGGATTCGGATTCAGATACGAGGGGTTTTCTGTTTCTGAGCTTTGTTTCTATACAACAATGGATTGGAGTTCTTGGATTAGTATGGAGAACTGGAGATGATTTTGAAAGATATTTTAGATGTGAAGTGGTGTTGATGGAAAGGAGCTGAGGGGGATTTGAGGTGGTGGTAAGGTTAGATTGCTTTGTGAAGTAGAACTCATAATTCAGAGTAGAGCTCTTCATCTCTTCTTAGTTTCCGTTTTGAGTTCAGGCTTTCTAGCTCTCTTTTGTTTATTTTATCCTCCAAAGTGTGTGGCTGATGGTTTCCACCTTATCCTTGAGGGTGGGCGTTTCACCAAAGAATCCTACTTGTTTAAGAAAATACCAAAATTGGCCTTACAGGTGTTCAATGGGTCTGCTTGCTGGCCCGGCCCGAGATGTCAATTTGTGCGGGCCAGCCCATGGACCGTTCGGTCCAAAGTAATTTCAGGGCAGACAGAACCTATGTTTTTGGGGTTTGGGCTCAATTTTAAACCTATATCATATGTTGGTTCATTTTCGAGCCTTCTTCAGCCCAGCCCAATACAACCCAGCCCTATCACTTATGTATTAAATTATTATGAATTTATCATGTCTATCCATAAAATTATATCTTACGGGTAGGGCTGTCAACAAGTTGAGCTAGCTCGGCTCGCTCTGACCTCTATAATTAGGTTCGTGAGTCGAATCTGAGTAAAAAAAAAAAAAAAAACTCATTATCTTAATGAGCTTGAACTGAGTTTGGTAGACTCAGCTCGGTTTATATATAAAATCATGCATTATATTCCTACATCTTGTATTATATATTAATATAAAACATACATGTTAATATATTATACTCCATGTAATAACAATCATCAATTGTAACATCAGTGTATTTGGATTAAACTAAGTTTCTTTGCGAGTCGAGCTTTTACAAGTCGAACATGAGCCTTAAAATTTTTAACGAGCTTGAGCTGAGCGTGAGCCTTGCTTAAGATTTACGAGCTCGAGTGGGTAAAGCTTGACTCGTTTAAAGCCCTACTTATGGAATTGCATAAAAGGGTCAGTTTACTTTCATAATTATTGGATTGGGATTATATTTTTCTTTAAGTCATTTACTTAAAATGCTATTGTCATCTACTCATCAAACATTCATAATATCATCCTTATTTATTTATTAAAGCTTTGTTTGAAAAATCTAATATTGTCTTAAACAAGCATGGAGGATTGTTTCTTTTGTAATATGAGGTTTTCTTTTAAAGATAGGGTCGTGACCGGACCTTGAGTGGGTTAGGACATACCTTTTTAACTGGGCTGGATTAGGGCTGAGCATAACCCGGACCAAGCCCAGCCCATTGACACCCCCTAAGCAAAATGTGAGTCATCACAAAGCTAAGGTCAAAGGTGTAGTTTCAGCAAATTGTAAGGGGCAAAACTGATATTCTAAAAAAATGAAAGATAATAAATGTTTAGATGAGTTCTTACTGTAATTTCCTCTTTCTTCTTTACATCTCTCATCAGTTCTCTCATGGGATGTGAAGTCTTAAATCTCTGCAACTACTCTGACTCTTCTGATGGCATCTTTGGCTTTTCCTGCTCTGACCTCTTCCTTCATCTTGAGATCGCTCTTACTAAGATGAAATCAGAAGGAAACGCCCAGGTCTCCAGGTTTAAACGCAACATCGCTGTTTACCAGGTCTTCTCAGCCATTTTTTTTTACATCCTCTTAGTTTTTCTTGTTCTTCTCTTCAAGGTTCCTTTTGTTGTTCTAAAATGAAATACCCATTTCATTGTTAGATCAAGTTCTGTTAGTAAAACGCCGTAAAAAATCATTTCCTTCTACCGATTCGAGCTAAGAATCCAGTGCTTTTGACTACGGTTTCCTATGTGGGTTTAGGTTTTTGATGGTTTTGCTCAAATTTTCTGGATACCCAGTCACTGATTCCTTGAGTTTCTGATTTTCTTTTTCTTTTCTTTTTTCCAGTTAGATCAGAGATTCATGTAGACCGACTTGTTTTTTTTTTTCTTTTTTCTTAAGGTTTTCAAACTAGAGAAATATGACTTAGAAATCTGTTCTGAAGTGAGTGCTAGATTCTATCTTTTTAAGCCATTTGCTCAGTTGGATTTCTACCCTTTATTGCTTTTTTGTTTTTTTTTTTCGTTTTTTTTTTTCAGGATCTTTTGGTTGTGTATTTAGGGATTCTTTGAGGTTTGTGTTCTTCTGTTGAAACCCTTGTTTGCTCTCCATCAAGATGTCTGAGAACAATCAAGGTTTTGTGGAATGGAATGAGCAATTTATTTCACAGGAGCGTGGTAACAGGATTGTTCACTATTTTCTGAAAGATTCTTCTGGGGATTCTGTTCTTGCTGTTGTGGGCACTGAGAGGAGTCTTAGGCACATGGTGTATGTTGTTGCTGAGGAGTTCTTGCAGGTTTATGGGAGTGAAAAGTCTATTTATGCTAGCATCAAATGGAGATCAAGGAGAGAGGTGGTAGACTGGCTCACTTCATTGCTATCAAAGCAGCACATACCACAAGATTGTTCAAGTATGTATTGCCTTAACCTCTCTCTCTCTCTCTCTCTCTCTCTCTCTCTCTCTCTCATGGGATTTCTGTTCTCTTTTAATTCTGTAGTTGTGTGTGTATATCTGTTAAATTTCACTATTATTAGAGTTGTTAAGATGGTTTGGGCATTTAAAGTAAATACCTAGCGAGGCAGCTGTGACTTATGAGAAGGTTTGAGGGGGTACTCAGATCTGAGAAGGTTTGAGGGGCTCATTGAAGGATCTGAGCAAGGTTTTAAATTTCGACCTAGATGAAGCAAGTCTAAAAGGATTTCGATATTCATTCTGACTGAAGATATGATTTTTGATAGATTGGGATGGAAGAATAGGATTCATGTTGTGGACCAAGGCATCATTTGTTGTTATTAAGTTATTCCGCTTCTTGGGCTGATCTCTGGGTTTTGGATTACTATATTTGAATTTTGAACTAGGGATCAGAATCAGAAATTATCTCACTGATGGTGGCAAAATATCTAGTAATTGTGAAGTTTTAAGCTACTAAACCTTCGGTTTGAAAAGCAAAGGCTAAACCCGTTAATTTATAATCAGTTAAATGTCTCCAATGAAATGGTACTATGCAATTGTTTTATGATTATGGATGATGCAGCTTAGTTCTGTTAACAATTAAGTAACACTTCGGTTAACCATATTAAGACTTGTGCGCACAGCCTTGTGGTGTTTTGTGGTTCGCAAGTTCCATGATTGCTTCTTGCTTCAGACCACCAAGTTCTCTCCAGCCTCATCCATATTTTAGATGCTCCTGTATGGTTATTTGCAGTTTCTTTTGGCATTGTTGTGCAGTGCAGACTGCTTGCATTTAATTTACATCTCTTCTCCTTCCATCCTTATCAAATTCATAGTTTCATAAATCCTTTGGCACATAGACCAATAATGACTGTAGTCTATTTTCTATACTATTTAAAAGAAAGCATGCCAGTTAACCATAATCAAATTTAAGGTGCATGTTATATCTGACTGATTAGCATACTACAGATTGGTTTTCCATAGCATTCCTCTTTGATCGTATAGAAAATCTTAATAGGGACAGGCTCGCATGAATGGTCCTATCAAATCCAACTATATTCACTTTATCCCAGACATGTGAGAATTCTAGTTCTCTGATGTTAGGATTCTTTTTGTGGAGTATTTATATGCGTATACCAGAAAACATCTGGTTTTATACTGAAGCGGCAAAGTGGCAGATATCTGGAATAGTCCCTAATCGGTTGCTTTTGGAAATGACTGCAAATACCATCATCCATGTATCTTGTAGCGGTGAGCTCCATTTCTAGAGTCTTAACTCATTCTATCAGAACCAAAATGTTGATACAAAAAATAAAAGAAAAACACCGACCCATATGTCATACACATTTATACGTACACCTAGTCCCTGCACCTAAATTGTCTAATCTAAAATTTAAATGTAGTCTAGAAAGCATTAGGATAGGTTGTGTTTAATGTAGTAGACCCTTCACAGTTCACGATGTTGACATCCATAGCTCAAGACTTAACTATAACTGTCAACAAGCTGAACTGGCTCATTTTCCTTCTTTAGATCAGCCTGCCATAAGTGAGCCGGAACTTAATATGAGCTTTATGCACCAAGCCTACGCCGGAAGGTCAGCTCATTTGGCTTAACCAGCCTGAAATTAGCTAGGTGTAAGTATGAATATCTTGTTAATATATGTATGATCATAATGCAATAAATGATCAATGAGACCCACCTTCAAATATCTTACAGATATTTTTGGGTTTCCCAGCTTTTCCGGAAAATATTTTATTTTTGAAATTTAATTTTCCTTATTTTCTATGATTTGAGCTTTAAATATTGCTCGCTTTCATAGATTCGTAACTCCAGATTTCTTGCTTGAGATGGCCAAATAACACAAGTGGACTGAGTCGAACCTGAGCCTACCAAAAATTATTGAGCTTGCCAGGCTGTGCAAAACTTGGCTCTTATACAGTTCTACCCATAACTACTCGGTTTTAAACCGCAATTTTCACTTCCTTGCTATTTCCAGAGCCTTAACTGGACGATAATTTTTCATTATGCCAGGTTCATGGATGGCCTTCTTGCTATATTTACCTACTGCGATGTACTTGCCCCACCATTTTTATGTATTTAACTCGTAGATGAAAGACTTGATGTTATTTTCCTCAGTCCTCTTTCTATATCCCTTTACTGTTGAAGTAGAATATTGCTCAGTAAGTTAACATTTTAATGTGACAGAATCACCAACAAATGGTTCAGCTCAGGCTTTAGAATCTCATGACTTCTCAGCAACTGGATTTGATGCTCCACAGACCCATCTTTCTGATTACACGGTATCCTTTTACTTGTAGTTCCTTGTGTTTGCTGCATGCTTTCTTTTGTCATTGCTATTTTTTTATTATGTCATGCTTATCTACATCAGGGTCGGTTTGCGAGGAAGTTGAAAGGTGACAATTCAGACATAGTGTGGTCAGGTGCTGCATCGAGCTGTGGAAAACAGCTCAAACACTACCCAGCATTTTGCAGAAATGGGGTCACCATAACTGTAAGCATCACTGCATTGCTGTATCTATCTTTTTTCCATGGCATTCTAATCCTTTAGGGATCCCTCTTATTTCCCAATGTTCAGGTTCATTCTTTTGTTTTTGTCATGGGCGAAGAAAAAAATCACTACCTTGGGTACTTGGAAGATATGTATGAAGATAAGAAAGGGATGAAAAAGGTCAAAGTGCGGTGGTTCCATCATAATCAGGAAATCAAGTGTCTTGTTCGTCTATCAAACCCTCACCCTAGAGAAGTTTTTATTACTCCTTATGCCCAGGTCATCAGTGCGGAGTGTGTTGACGGTCCTGCGACCGTTTTAACTCCAGAACATTATGAGAAATGCTTGGCTGCTTTTCCACATACTTCCTCAGCCAGAGTCCATCTATGCTTTAGGCAGTTTAAAGGCAATAGAATCAAGAATTTTGATCTAAGTAAATTGCGAGGCTATCTTAATCAACCAATCTTCTCATGTCTAAATACCAATTCCTTTTCCATGCCCAACTTTTTGTGCTATGGTTTGACTGGGGAAGAACGTGAAGAGTTCAGCCGAAGAGGAACTAAGAAGACTAGAACTTGCAGAGGGCGGCAAAGGGTTGTGGCAAATCCTTCTGTTAGAGATTCAGGTCGGGGGAGACAGCGAATCTGCGAACCACCATATCACTTCAAATATGGTTTATCACGTGAGAAACCGCTTTTCGTCAAGTACCTTGAACCCCAGTCCTGGCTTGCCGTGCCTTTTAAAGTTGATGAAAAGATAGAGCTGCTCTGTCAGGATAGTGGCATCCGAGGCTGCTGGTTTAGGTGTACGGTCTTGCAGACATCTCAGAAGCAGCTGAAAGTCCAATATGATGATGTGCAGAATGATGATGGATGTGGCAATCTTGAGGTATTCTTAGGAGCCTCAAAGCTTTTGTTTCATTTCTTCTACTATGATTAGACTAAAAGGAAAAGATTCACAAGGTAAGGAATGTGGGTTGTTGATCCTATACTGTATACGGTGGCTCTATTTAGAATCGAGTCACTTAGAATCGAATCATAATTTTGAATCGCAGATCGTAAGACTCGTAGTAATTTTAATAGAATTAGGGCTTAGGATTTAGGTTTTGGAATTTGTCTTGGGAAAAAGGGTTTTTTGTTGTTAAAATAAGTAAAATATATGTATATTTAGTTATCATTAAAGTATTGGGAAAAAAGGGAAGCTTTTCATTAAAAAAGGAAAGATAGCAAAAAAAAATTTCTGGGTGTGGCAAGTCGAATCATACGATTGAATTGTAAATTATAAGATTCAATGTGGCTCGCATGATTCAAAATCGATATTTTTACTGATTTGATTCGACTATGATCAATCGAATTGTACGATTCATACAACAAATGGTTAGATTTTAATAGTAGAAGCTCCAGTCCAAATACTATATTGACGAACACTCTTAACCTTCCTCTGTGAAGCAAAGAGTTGGGTGACTATAGGACGATGTTTTGATAACCGGAAAAGTGGTCAATAAATCGTCTGGTTTGACTTGGGCTAGAGCTGGCCAAGAGGTGGCTCCTTGGTCTGGATATATGCGTACATTTATAATGTGTACAAATTTGTTTAATGAACATAAAATTCGACTACTTGTGGAGTCAATTCTTCCAGCGAAAATGTTGGTGATATTTTCTCTAATTTGTAGGAATGGATCCATGCCTTCAGGCTGGCATCCCCTGACAAGCTCGGCATGAGATGCTCAGGCCGCTTTACAATCAGGCCAGCCCCTCCTTCAGATCCAACAAACCATTCCTTTGAAGTTGGGTCTGCAGTTGATGCTTGGTGGAGTGATGGCTGGTGGGAAGGAGTAGTAACTGGAGTTAACATTTGCGAGGATGATGGTCTGCATGTGTACTTTCCAGGTATTATTTCCTTTGGTTTATATGTACATTTCCTCTATTTCCTGTTATAGCTTTTGAAAGTGACATTCCTTGTTTTGTCCTGAAAGATATTTTCTTTAGAGAATAACTCAGATAATGGTTTAGACTGTTCAATCATTGCACCACTTCCTGATTTGGGCGTATCTTTATATCAAGGTTTTAAATTTCGATATCGCTAGACATTTCACCAGATTTTTTTGGAGAAATATTGGAAAAATATTTTGCTAAAATTTCGACAAAATGAGGGGAAAAAGGTGGAATTCAGTGAAGCCGACAAAATTTATAACGTTGCCTTATATATGGAAATAGCATGAGTAATGTAATTTTTTTTTTTTTTTTGGTAGGCGAAGAAGTGTTCTCAACTTTTCAGAGGAAGAATCTAAGGAATTCCAGAGATTGGGTAAGGAACCGATGGGTTGATATTGAGGCAAGGCCTGATATACGCTCTGTGATATCTGCAGCAATCAGCCCTGGCACAAAGATGTCTACGAGCTCAACTATGGTCAACAAAGTTGCCGAGACTGGTGGCTCTGCTATGTCAGATCTTGAAGCTCCTACAACTTCCAAGCTTCAGATAGTTGAAGAGGGTAAACCGGATGTAGCTGGTGCATCTGGCTTTGCTGTCCTTCAAGAAAATCTGAAGTGTGCCAACTCAAGGAAGCGGCATTGGATTGAAGATGAAGGTAAAATAAGTGATGGTGGTGATGAAGCCAGTGAAGATGATGATAATGGCGAGGATGAGGATGATGATGGCAATAACGAGGAGTTAGATATGAAAGATGATTTTATCGCTTCTGGAAAAAGAAGTGGAGAAGCTGAACTCGTGGAAGTAGCAACATAATTGTGTCAAGAGATTCGTGATCAGTAAATAAGGTAGAAAATTGACATGGTGGTTTCGCTCTTTATCTTGACTAGGGTGGGGGGTGGGGGGAACTTGGTAGCTGTACAGCAAGGAGGTTGTCAAGGAGTTAATATTCTGGGTTCAGTTCTTAAAGATCACATCTGAAGCTCAAAATCAGGTTTCGATGAAGCTGTGTACTTGCATTGGTGTGAACTAATTCTCTGTTTTTAGGTTGGGGTAGTAGTGTTTGTCTGGAAATAATTCCATTTGTTCAAAGAATCAGTTTGGTCCATTGGCTTATTATGCAAGGCAATGGATTCTCTTTTGAATTCTAGATATGTTGTCAATACAATCTTTTATTTATGTGGTGTAGCTGTGGCCAAAACACAAATCTCTTCAGATATATTACCAGTTCTAGGCAAGACTGTACATTCAATATAAATAGAGGGGACTGCTTGTGATGGTTTTGTACCCTTTTTAAGTTTCTGCAGTTTCAGAAATGTTATTATATATATGAACTACACTTTTTTGTTTTTTTTTGGTCTAGGACCCAGTGTCTCCCCAAAGCTGACAACCAAGGGACTAATCACTGTATTGACAGGTGGGCATTGGTTAATCGTTGGCCCAGAGAGTTTTTCCAAGGTGGGCATTGGTTAATCATTGGTCCAGAGAGTTTTTCCAAGGTGCTGGGACTCGAACTCGGGATATTTCACGTCCACTCGAGGCAGCCACCTTAGGATCTAGTGCCCAACCACTAGACCAACTCCACTGGGTTATTTAAACTACACTTAGAAGCTTATCCATGCATGGAAGTCTGAGAAAATTCATTATTGTACCTCACTTTCAATTTAATCATTTTTCTTGACCAAAAAAAAAAAATCAATTTAATCATTTAAAAATAAATAAATAAAAGGATTTGCACCTCCCTGCAAGCTTTGAGGTGAAAGAAAAATGACAAAGAAAACATCCTCATCAATTTCTCTCTCTCCGCCCCCCCCCCTCAAAAAAAGAAAAACAAGGGAGAGAAGAAGAAAAACAAAGCTCTCCTCACCATCTAACCTATTAATAAAGCAGTACTTAAAATAAATAAATTAAATTACCAAGCTATACTCTTTTGAGCAACCCCAGGTTGAGTCACCTTCTCTATTGTCCCATGTTGGGTGGGTAAGGAAGAATGGAAGGGGTTGTTGGTGAAGGAGAGGAAGCTGGAAATTGGGAGAAAGAAGTATACAGAGAGAGCGAAAGCCACTCAGCTCCATCTATATGTAATTCAAACCCAGAAAAGGCATTACTTCCTCATAGGTGAATGACTTCGCCCATGCCACCCTTCCTCTTGAATGTGCTCCTCTTCCCCTACACATGTATTCCCCGAACACCGCAGTCCTGTTCATTCAAAATTGATTCAGTTAAATAAGTAAAAAATAAAAATAATTCTGTCATTCAAGGCAAGATTCTTCTTACCCTCTTCTTGATGGGTAGCCCCAATCACTCCACCCCTCAGGACCTATGATATTACCGATATCACAGAAGGCAAATATTGCTCTAGAATATGGACCCCATGCTCTTCCCAATAAGATATCCCCAGTTCCATTAATCCTACAGTTCACAA
>JAUPMG010000005.1:1433910-1446060 GCA_031762675.1 Pachysandra terminalis
TCTCTCTCTCTCTCTCTCTCTCTCTCTCTCTCTCTCTCTCTCTCTCTCTATCTATCTATATATATATATATATATATCTTGTGTGTATGTATATACGCACACACAAGATACCTCAGAACTCTAGCTCCATTTGTATATACTTGGGGTGTAATTCGATCGGTTTTGTTCGGTTTAGTGACCAAACAAAAATTAAACCAAGATTTACAAAACTAAACTGAAAACCGAACCAAACCGAAATACAAACTGATTTATAAAACCGAACTATAATTACCAAACCAAACCGAATTTTTTTCGGTTTGATTTGATAAAATTATTGTTATTTTATGTAATAAATACACATATATACACATACATGTACAAAAACATATAAATATACAAAATACATATATAGGTATATAGGTCTAGTTCAGTTTGGTTTAATCAAAGTCTTAGCTGAAAATCAAAATAAACTAATTCGGTTTTTCATTTTTCAAACCGAAATGAAAAAACTGAGCCAAACAGACTTTTTTCGGCTTTGTTTGTTTAGTTTTCAATTTAGATGGAACCAATTGACATCCCTAATATATATTGAAAAAGACATATTCAATGGCATTGATAATAATGCAATCGCACAATATTTTCAAAACATGAAGACTCCTAGGAGGTTCATTCTCAATTTTATTTTTATCAATGGAAAAAAATATTGTTGAAATTTATAGCCAATAGTTTATTTTTTTCCACTAATTTATGAATTTGAAAAATCATACTAATAATCAAAGCTTGCCCCTGCAATAGAATCCGGGCTCTGCACTAGGTACTATTTTTTATAGTTACTAAAAAAATATAAAATAATTGTCTTTTGGGTTTTTTTTACATGATAAATATTACAATGAGTAGAGATGATATAAATTATATAAAGAATCATGTAGAGGAGAGAGAGAGTACCACCAAAAAAACAAAAGAGAGTGATGGGTTTCTTCTCTTTTATTTGTTGTGTGAATTAGGAGAACCGTCTTTTGTCTCAAACAAATATTTTGATAGCACATTATAGTGTTAAGTGTTGGACATGCCTATGCATGTAATACCATGAATTTGTACATGTGTGGGTGTTGAGGTGATGGGTTATACTTATACCTTCTATAGACATTTTGGAAAAGGAAGCAAAATGAAAGCGAATGGCTCCTGTTATTGGGCCGGGTTAATATTTTGGGCCGAGTTATTATTTGAGGCCTGGCTATTGTCTCGATAGACTGTTAATATATGTTGTGCTTTTATGGCGATATATAAACTCCATGAGTGAACCTAATTCATTACTGAATGTGCGGGTGTGACATTATTAAGACCGCAATACGTCCCATATATATAAGATAAAAATATTATTATAATTAGTAAGAAATTCGTTAAATATATAAAAGATAATCGTTCACTTTGACTCCTGTTAAATCTGACATTTACAGCAGATACTCTCTTGTTTCTGAAATCCCCACTGTTTCCTCTCTGATTTATTGTCGGGTCTCAGATACCTCATTCACTCTCAGAACCGTCCGTTCAATGAATTTGAAAGTTAAAATTAAATTTTAATGACTATATTACCCTCTGATTCAATGTCTAGACCATTGTTAGCAAAACGTGAAACGTCAAAAAAACGGAACGGGAAAAATACGAGTTTAATATGGTTTTAATTTTTAAAAAACGTAGTCAAAAAAATAGTCAAATAAACGGAAACGTAAAAAATACGTTTAATAAATAATTCGTGTTTAATACGTATCTTGTTCAAAAAAATGTCAATATATATATGTATGTATGTATTAATAATTAAATAATAATTTTTTTTGTTAGAACTTGTTATAAAACCCTTTAACACAAAAATAAAGTTGTCGGCTAGCACGCATTTGTCATTGGAACTTTCAACGGACAATTTTTTTTTTTGGTCAACTTTAAACACTGACTTTTTTAAACGCAAAAAAACGAGTTCTAAACGGTATCTCAAAAAAAATAAGTTTTTTTTGCTTACAAAACGTTTTAAACGTTTATGCAATAAAACGCGTTTTTTTCAAAAAAAATACGGTTTTAAACGGCGTTTTGCTAACAATGGTCTATACTAAGTAAAAAATGGCATTGACAAAAATGCCCTTTTTTTTTTACTTTAACCCATTTTCTCTAAATTTGTGAATTCATGAAGGGAAGAAAAGTGATGAACGAACACCTCCGGCCATTCGTCTTCTCCATTCTCTTGTTAGGCATCCCATTCGCCGTCGGCCATTCGCCATATCCTTTTCTTGAACTTAAAACCAAAAGTCTCCAAATCCTCCCAATAGTGATGGAAAAACATATCATGCATTAATCTAGCCCCGACGCTTTCTCAAGTTTATAGCTAAAACACAGCCCTAGTGATCTCCTCATCTGATAAATCCCTAATGAGAAATTGCTGCTGGTCAGCTAATAAGCATTGCTGCACTTCAAAATCATCAAAATGCAGCTCCTCTTCACCATTTGTCTCGGGTCCCAATATGTTCTTGAAGAAAGCAACCACTTCATTTTGAATGTCCTCATCCTCAGTCAAGAGCATACCTTCAGTAGAATGAATCTTATTGAAGTTCCGGAGAGAATTCTAGAAAAACTGTGTTTGAATCCTCGCTGGCTTTTTTGTTTGAAAAAGGATTCTTCATCAGCAAGGGTCTTTTTATTTTCATTTCAGACTTATCTTTTCCTCTGAATCACAACTCATCATCAAAAGGATTCTCATCGAGAGCAGTAGCAGCCTGGACATCATCCAATTGCCCTTTCGCTTGATTAGATCTTCTCACTCCCAAAAACATCAACATTCCATTTCTTGAGCATTTCTTTTGTTCTCTTTTATTTCGTAACCTCAATGAACATGAGACTCTCTCGAACAGGAGGGCTCCAAGCCTCATTAACAATACCCATGAAGTCTCGGCTGGGTGGGAGAGGCCCATGTTCAAAAATATGATTTACGGCCCCTCGGATTGCTGGTATAAACATTAACTACCATTGGAGAATGGCCTGATTAACTACCATTGGAGAATGGTCTGAATTACTAGGTTCCAGAAATAGAGCTTCAGAACTGTTATGGATTTTAATCCATTTTTTGCCCTGTCCAACTTTGCAAGAATTCTTCTCGGGTTATCTTGGTTATTACGCTATGTGAACAACTTGCTCCTCCATGTCAAATCCACAAGATTCGCTTCTTGGATGCATAAATTGAAGTCATCTAAACAATTTTGATGGAAATTTTTGCCCCCAGATTTTTCACTTAGCCATCGAACCACATTGAAATCACCCAATAGCACCCAAAAACTTCAATTTTCACCGCCAAGTCAATAATATCCCTCCATAAATGCTTCTGTCATCGAAGCTGTTGCAGCCATCCTTCGACAACGAACCACATTGAAATCACCCAATAGCACCCAAAAACTTCAATTTTCACCGCCAAGTCAATAATATCCCTCCATAAATGCTTCCTGTCATCGAAGCTGTTGCAACCATCCTTCGACAACAACAACCTTGATGATTAATCAATTCGGCGGCAGTGTGAATGGACGGTGGAGAATGTTCGGCGACAACTGGTCGGCAGCGAGTGTTCGACGGCAAATGGCGTTAAGGATTGGATGTCCTAACAGGAAGAATGGAAAAGACGAAGTGAAAATCCCCAAATCTTTTTTACGATTTTGATTGCCCTCACTAAAGGGCATTCTTGTCATTTCAAAGTTTTGGTTCAACCATGAGATGAGCCACAGGTTTAAAACTAAGTCCTTTTTTGTCTTTTTACAAGAAAAACTAACGACGTTAGCGTTTCTGCTAGTGTAGGGGTATCTGAAACTTGACAATAAACCAGAGGGGGACAGTGGGATTTCAGAAATAATAAGATATCTGACTGTAATTGTCAGATTTAACAGGGGATCAAAGTGAAATTATCCCATTTGTTTTTTGATAATCCTGCAAACGAGCCCGAGAGTCCGTCCCACGCCGAGTGTGAAAACTCACTCTCAGAGCTCTAATGGCTATTTCTTCAATCTCTGCAACTCTTCCTCTTTTTCCGTCCTGCGGCTCCTCCATTTCTGCTAATTCTAAACTTTCATTCCTTGCTTTATCCTCTAATGTTTTTAAGCAGCAAACCCTAAAGCATTCTCATTCATCGAAGGTTTTTGCTGCACCGGAGCTTTTAGAGTCTGAAGATACCGTGGAACTACCTCCACAAAACCTAGATGCTCCCGGTTCTTCTCCGCTCACCACAGACGCCGATGTCGACAAGGTATTTTGTTTATTGGACTATTGGGTTTATCCAATTCGATTTCTGCAAAGTACGAACGATTTTATTTTTCTTCGCTTAGCAGATAAACGAATTATCTAATTTCCCCCATTGATACACGCTACTTGAACAGATTCGAAAACTATTTTTTATTTATTTATTGGGAATGAGAGTGATAGGATGCATGTAATCGATCTGAATAAAAGATATAGTAGTTAGGTCATTAGGTGCACTGTTGATGAAAAGTATGAACTATGAAGCCGAAGAATGTTGCAGATATTGATGAACAAAGTCCCTTTTCTTCTTGGGTTGCTGATTGAAATTTATATTGTATTTCATTCATTGGGAATTTTCTTTTAGTCATGTATTTCAGTTTGGGTTTTTTTTTTTCTTTAGTGCAATGTGTTTGCTTTGTGTAAGTCAACTCGTGTGAAAAGAGGTTCAATTTTCAATGTTGTAAAAGAAAAGTAAAGATATTTGGTAAGTATTGTCTCATGGATAGTAATCCTGTGGATTAAGTTGCCCTACTGCAGGCCATTCGGAAGTTGTTGCAATTCAGATGGCTTAAAGTGTATGCCCCTTTCGGGTAGTTCTAATCTCTATTTTTGTGACTTAAACTTGATTTTGAGTCTTATATAGGGGTATTGAATGGTGAATAAGGTAGGTGGAGTTTATTTATGAGTTAAATTTGTTATCAACAACGAGTAGAGCTCATAAAATCTGCTTTCCAGATGATGAATGGCGTGGATTCTGTAAAATGGGAATATCAAATAGCTTTTTTTTATGGTTTCACTGTTGTTATATGGAGACTGATGCTACTGAGGCATTCGGGAAGGTCGAAGGGTAAAATATTGATTTCACTCACTGTTTTGTTTAGCCCAAACTAAAGGGTATTTATCATACTTTTCGTGGCTGCTCTTGTAACACTTTTTTTGAGCTCGGTGAGAATAGTAGAACCTGTTGTATATCCGTGGACGTAGGCAATATTTGCCGAACCATGTAAATCGCTGTGTTTGTGTGTGCTTGATTTGCGTTCTTCATCTCTGTTTACCTTTCTTTCTTAACATTCACTTTTTCTTTCTTAATCTTGTAAACTGCCTCTAACATTGAATTTTAGCAAGGCATTTCCTTAAGAAGTGCCTTTCAGCTATAGGTGCTTATTTCAGTTTATAGCTTATTAAAGCACTTTTTAAAATTAAGTGTGTTTGGTAACACCTAATGGGTAAGTGCTTACCCATAAGCAGTAAAGGAAGGATACCCATAAGGAGAAGCTGCTGAGAGCAGCTTCTCTTATCACTTATGCGGGAAGCTATTTCTAAACTTTAGTAATATTTTCATACTACCTATTTTACCACTAAACTTTCATAAGCACTTAAATAAATGTTATTTCTAAACTTTAATTATATTTTTATAATACCGATTTTACCCCTAAACTTTCGTAAGCACTTAAATAAATGTATTTACTAAACGCTATTTTCTTCAAGTAAGTAGCTTATTGTTATTGTGGATAAGTGCTCCCATTGAGTCACTTATCCGATAAGTGCTTATCCAAAAGCACAAGCCAGGCCAAACGCAGCCATAGCATTTCTTGAAAGTTGGGATGGAAGTCATTTAGCCCAGGAAAGCGGCATATAAGGTGCCAAAAAGTTACTGGCAAAATGCCCACTCTTCATAGAAAAGATTAGAATTTGAAAGGTGAGTGGTTTATTAGATTTGTCACGGTGATGGAATGTAGTTTATCCAAACTATTAGGAGTTTGGAACTGGGAAAGTTAGGATGGAAATTTTAGTACGATTTATAATTGTATCTTTTATAAGAGATTTTGGGTATTTTTAGTGCTTCCTGTATATGGGCATTGAATTATGGGGCTAGGTAATTATAGTTAAGAAATCAGTCTATATATAAATGCAAAGTACTGATATGATGCAAATTGACAGGTTTCAAAGATTTAAAGAAATTAATTGTTCCTTATGGTGCTTCTCGTGGTGCTCTGTTCCACTTACTCCTAGTAGTTCATTCATCTTTCATGGTGGTTTGTCCCACTATCTTTGAGCCCTCCAGTAAGTTTCATGTGTTCTTCTTGAATTTCTAGCAGGCTTAAATTTTATTTTTTTAGTAGCATTAATTCCATTATCTTAACTCAATTCTTACCTCTTCCTCACTTTCCTGGATTTACATGAACAGATTTTCTTTTTCCTTGAAATTTTTGCTTCCTCTTACAAACAATTATTTATGAACCTTGGTACTCCTTAAGCATATCATTCTGATATGTTGATACCAAGTTGTATTGTTGATGTGTAGTACTATCTACAGCTATCAATACCTTGACCAAAAATTGGGAGCTAAATGATAGTTTTTGGTGTTCAAGCATCATTGGGATTAGGGTTGGAGGGTAGGGATTTGGTTCATCTTGCATCATGTTTGGATATTTAGGATGCCCGCTAGTTGGGAATAGATACAATTTGGATTGTATCAAGCATTGACCGAACTGGTTTGGATGAGGCATTATGGTTGTTGTATACATATGCTTACCTTTTGTTTCATCCACAACATTTGTTTGTTTCATTTGGTGATTGGTGCTTCTACTTCAGAAATATGTATTTTTTTTTTTTTGATAACTAATGAATAATATATAAAAAGAGAGAAGGCAATAAAAAGATACAAGCCCCATGGCTTAAGAAGATTTCAAGCCATGGACAGAGGGGACCCAGAAAGACAAAACATAAGCAGAAACACCCAACCTATCTAACCAGAGCACCCCTCAAACACACAAAACACACCCATCTTCCTCCCGCATCATCTCCAAAGATGGAACCCCTGCAAACATAACAAACCTCCCCATGCCTCTCTTAGCCAAAACCTCAACCTCCTGATTGGCCCCCCTAGTCACAAGTTGGAACAAGATGTTCCAACCCCTGCACAAGGACCTAGCCAATCGAACCATGTGAGTAAACCCCCACTCGTACTGCTCAATCCCCTTCATCCAATTATGATAGAAGACAAGGAACACTCCACAATCAAATCCTGGAAACCCTGAACTCTAGCATGCCTCAACCCGGTTACTAAAGCCACTGCAGCTGCCCTCAGGAGATCACCACCCCCGCTAGGACCAGAGAAAGCAAATAAGCACACACCACCACTGTCTCTGAAAACACCACCGATCCCAGAGTGATCAGGATCATCCTGTAAGAAGCCCACAAAGTTAAGCTTCACCCACCTAGTTACCGGGGGAGACCACACTGGATGCACAAATGAAGAGCATCTGTCACTCATTGAAATCCTGTACTAGTCTCATAATATCCGCAACGCCATAACCAGCAAATTGCGTCCTCATAGATGCCAAAGAAGCCACAAACACCATAATTTCCTCAATCACACTCGAAACCGATGATGGAGTGTCATGGAAAATCTGCAAGTTACGCTCCCTCCAGATGTGCCATAATGTAGCCTGGAAAACAAGCCGATAAATAATACGTCTCCTCTCTGCCAACTCCGGGAACCTCCACTGAGCCATCAACTGACAAATGTCCAATGGCATAACCCAAACTTTCTCAGTGATACACAAAAAAAATCTCCAAATCTCAGAAGCCATAGAGCAGTGGATAAACAAATGGTTAGGTGATTCCTCCTCCTCTCTACAAAGAAAGCACATATGTGGTAGTTTTATACGGAAATTTGCTCTTTGTGCTTTGAAATTTCACATAAT
Source organism: Pachysandra terminalis (assembly GCA_031762675.1). Classification (NCBI taxonomy): domain Eukaryota; kingdom Viridiplantae; phylum Streptophyta; class Magnoliopsida; order Buxales; family Buxaceae; genus Pachysandra; species Pachysandra terminalis. The sequence continues at coordinate 1,441,866 of JAUPMG010000005.1, forward strand.
TTTTCAAGTAACATTTAAGGAAAAAAGTGTTAAGGCTGACTTATGAAATGCACCAGAGTTAGAACACTGGTGTTACCTGGATTTCATATGTTACATATAATTTGGCTATCCCCACTTGTCCGCAAGTATTTTCACATGACTCCACTTCACAAACTAATTTTCAGCTCTAAACAAAATTTCCACATTGGCAAAAAAGCATCTCCTAAACCTCATTTCATTTTTGCAAAGAAATCCACACACACACACAAACGCGCGCACACAAAAAAAAAAAACCTTCAAGAACTGCTATTACATGTGGAAGAATCTAATTAATAGGGCCTATCAAGAATGTCTGTTACCACGTGGAAGGTTTGGATTGGCCACGAATTCACTCCACGTGCCAAAAAACCCATATCTCACCAGGTTTAGTGTCTGGGGATTTGAACTCTGATGCTGAGTGAGTTCATGCCCTTATTGGTTTCTGGCATCGTTGTAATTCCCATGGACAATACAGATTCTGGATTCATTATTCTTGAAAAAAAAAACAGCATGTGCCTCTTCATTTTGGATTATAAATGTTAATATCTCATATTAATCAGCTATTGATCCCTTTCTTGTTCTCAGATGGCACCGAAACAAAAGATCAGGATTAAACTGAGGTCTTACTGGGTGCCCCTGATAGAGGATTCAGCAAGCAGATAATGGATGCTGCAATGACAAGCAATGCCAAGACCATGGGTCCTGTTCCTCTACCAACCAAGAAGCGAATATATTGTGCGCTCAAATCCCCACATGTACACAAAGACGCGAGGTTCCATTTTGAGATCCGGACTCACCAACGTCTCATCGATATTCTCTACCCAACTGCCCAAACTATAGATTCTTTGATGCAGCTTGACCTTCCAGCAGGGGTTGATGTTGAGGTCAAACTCTGAAAATCTTAGCTGCTTCATTACAACTCTGTAAGCTCCAACTTTTACTTTCATAATTGCTGCCTTGTTTGTGTTTTTTCCTTCTGAAATTTTTTGTATAATTTGTAACATGCTTTCCTGAGAACAATAGAAGGAAACTCTGACATTAATGGAATTCATATTCAGCTCAAATTAAATGAAAAGGCCAAAAAAATATTGAAAAATAAAAAAGAAGAAGAAATTATATTTTTGTAAAGGTAATACACACACAGACAGACAAATATATAGATATATGTGTGTGTTGGACCAGGCCATATCACAAAGACTAAGGTGGCGTTTGCCCCGACTTGTGCTTATGGGTCAGCACTTATTGGATGAGTGGCTCAATGGGAGCACTTATCCACAGCAACAATAGGTGCTTACTTGAAGCAAATTGCGTTTGGTAAAAACATTTATTTAAGTGTTTATGAAAGTTTAGGGGTAAAATAAGTATTTTAAAAATATTACTAAAGTTGTGAAATAGCTTAACACATAAACAGCTTCTCCTTATGGTAGCCTTCCTCTATTGCTTATAGATACACACTTACCCATAAGCCCCAGCCAAACACGTTTTTAAATTTAATAAGTACTTATATAAACTATAAGCTGCAATAAGTGCTTATAGAGGCAATGCCAAACGCCATCTAAAAAAAGTAAAAAAAAAAAATGAAGAAACTTATATTTTTGTAAAAGTAATATAAACATTAAATACATATTGTTATAGCTGTACAAACTTCAGCCCGAACCTGGCCTATTTGGGCTAAAAATTGAGCCTGGACTGAATCTAAACCCAAATTAATTCACGAGTCTGGGCTCTTATTTGAGTAGGGTCGTGTGGGCTTCGGACCGGACGGGCCGGGCCAGACTTATAGTCTTACTGTTCCTTAAAATTTTCGAACTTAAATTTCGAACCACATTTTTTCTGTCTACATTCGATCCAACTTTTGTAGCTGTACTTGCTGTCCACGTGTACAAAAGCCACTGAATTTTTTCTTAAATTACTTGACTTTGGACCACGGGCCCGTTGAATCGAGCGGGGGCCACGATTATTTGCCAGGTGGGCTTTCCAAACCTTGAATCAGAAGCAGCACGTGCATGTCACGGGTCAATTAGTTTTTTATTTTGAGAGCAGTTGGAAACATTGAATCAGGCAGGATTTATAAACGTCCATTGCACCGTGCAGACAGAGTCGTCGGTCAAAGGATTTTCTCCGGTCCGGATCCGGAGCTTTTGTTTAGAGCGCGAAATACGTCATCTCAGACGTCACTCCCCAGTCGGCTACGGGAAAAAGACCATTGCATCATCATTTCTCAAATCACTTTTTCAATTCTCAAATCAACTTGTTCTCTCTCGTCTGAGTGCCATGTGGGACCCCCCTCCTTTTTTTTTAAAAAAAATTTAAGCCCACGTAAAACAAAAGGCCAATGGTGCCCAAATTACCCTCCCATGTTGCCCCTTTCCTTCGGTCAAAAGACAACGTATATTTTTTGCCACTTGTCAAAGTATTCTTCTCGCATTTTACATTTTTGCCCCTTCCTTTCATTGGTGTGACGAAGTGAGATGTTACATCACGCTTTGAAGAGTCTGCTTCTTAGATTATTTATTAAAGTTGTCTCTCCTTAAGACCAGCCATCGTAACTGAATATTTTTTTGTCAAGAAATCCGTGTCTTCTTCTTGAATTATCCAAAATAAATCATATAAAATCCCATTTTCCATGAAAATTCTGGTCAGAGCTCGATCCCTTCCTCTCCACCTATATAACTAACCCACACATCATTTCAAAATCTCCAACCCATCTTAAACTCCAATTTCCTCTTCTTCACAAACACCTCTCTCCCACTCCTATAATGGCAGCTTGTGTGCACAACTCAAGAACACAAAATCGTTCCCAGATAGACAATTCTCTATGCAGGTATGTCAAATTCTGTAGACCCTCGATCTCAGATCTTGTTTCGTGCACCCCCATCTGTGTGGAATTTGATCACCCAAAAACCATCACTACCTCTACAAGTACAAGCCTTGTTGACGATATCGACATCGACGGTGTCGGTGACAAAGATAATCTATGGTGGAAATTGCGAGAGGAAGCTCGAAGCGATGTGGAGCAAGACCCCATCTTATCTCTTTACTATTACTCTTCCATTCTGTCTCATAATTCGCTAGAGAAGGCGCTCGCGAACCTATTGGCAATGAAACTAAGCAATTCAAGCCTTCCCAGTAACATGCTCTCTGACGTATTCTTAAGCGTTTTGAACGAAGATGATGAGATCAGAAGAGCGATTAGAGATGATCTCAGAGCAGTTAAAGAAAGGGATCCTGCCTGCATAAGTTACGTGCAATGCTTGCTCAACTTCAAGGGGTTCCAAGCATGCCAAGCTCATAGAGTGGCACACAAGTTGTGGTCACAAGGTAGGAATGTGTTGGCACTCCTAATTCAGAACAGGGTATCAGAGATTTTCGCCGTCGACATCCATCCGGGAGCAAAGATTGGAAGGGGGATCTTATTGCATCATGCGACAGGAGCTGTGATCGGGGAGACGGTGGTGATCGGAGACAATGTGTCGATTCTACACAATGTGACATTAGGGGGTACAGGTAAATTGTGTGGGGACAGACACCCTAAGATTGGTGATGGGGTGTTGATAGGTGCAGGGACTAATGTATTGGGGAATGTTAGGATTGGAGAAGGAGCTAAAATTGGAGTAGGGTCTGTGGTGTTGAAGGAAGTACCCCCAAGAACTACTGTAGTTGGGAACCCAGCTAGATTGATTGGAGGGAAGCAAAACGCAATTAAGTTGGACAAAATTCCTAGTCTTACTATGGATCAAACTTCTCATATAAATTATTAGGAGTGGTCTGATTATGTAATTTAACTTCCCTTTTTTTTTTTTAGTTTCCATGGTTGTAAGTTGGTAGTTTTTTCGGTTACGACTTGTAAGGGAGAACTGAAGTTCTCCTATTATTAAATATAACTTGGCCTTAGAGTGGGAGCAGATGGTCACAAGTTTTTGTAAAGTAAGAGACTTTGGGAGATAAGAGAAATTGGTGGCCTGCTTTCTCAGGTTAGAGAGGCTAATGCTTTTGTTTCCTTCCAATTGATAAAGTAGCTTATAGTTTATTGACTTGATATACAAATGCTGTTGTTACAAAGATCTACATAGGCAACTACGCACCTTTGTTTAATTGGACTCTCTCTCTCTCTCTCTCTCTCTCTCTCTCTCTATCTCTCTCTCTCTCTCTCTCTCTCTCTCTCTCTCTCTCTCTC
>JAUPMG010000005.1:1477213-1492720 GCA_031762675.1 Pachysandra terminalis
ATAGCATTTCCACCTCTAGGGGAATGCGAGAAGGATGCCTGAATCTGAGTGCCCAAGAATCTCGCCAACCTAACGATCCTTGAAACCATTCTTCGAACTACTTAAAGATGTCTTTATTGACTTTTACATGACTTGTGTATGGACACCTGATTCAAAAGGTTTTTTTCTTTTCCCATGAGTTCCTTATGAGACTAGAGTGATGGGGATATCTTGCTTACTGCATAGTCTTCATCTTTCCCTTGGAACTCCCTGTTCTTCCTAGGGTTCGAGCTTTCACATTGATTGTCTTCTTGTATAATATAAATACTTCTGAAATACTCCAAAATAGGAGGAAATTTCTAGTGTTGTCCCCCTAGTTTGTATTACGTGTTTGGTTCAGAGCAAGTTAGTGAATAACTTGTTTATACATTATGAGATGGCTAGGTAGTTATAGATGTATTAGATCTAATGGGGCTACACTGGGTTACACCAGCTACTACTAGTCACTTGGTTGATTAGTTTCTCAATGTTGGTGGAAAGAGGGGGAAGTTGATGTATTGGTCACTCTCTTTTGCTATCATATGGAGCTTATGGGGGGATGAAGTAGGAGGATATTTGCTGACATGAAACTAAGATATGCTATTATTGACATGGTGATGTATTGCAAGTTGGATTTCCTCCCTATTGAATTTAGGAATCAAATTATCTAGCATTTTTAAAGGTTGGGCAATACTTGCCTCCACTTCCTTGAGCATTACCATATTCCTCTTAGCTTGACACCCTCCCCCTATATGGGTTGCCAAGCTAAACTTTGATGGATGCTCACTTAGTAACCTAATAGGTTGGGGATTGGAGGTATCTTTAGAGATCACCATGCACCATCCTTCATAGTTTCTCAAGTAGGGGTGGCATCAGGCTGGGTCGGATTTGCACCTAGCAAATACAGCTTTTATGTGCGTCCAGCCTGGCCTAGCTCAACCTTCGGGCTCAAATATATAGGCCTGGCCCAACCTGACCTTAGAATTATCTAAGCTTGAGCATGGCTTGGGCATAAAAACTCAAATTTTTATTTAAAATTATAAGTCGTTTATTTTTAAAGATATTTCAAAATATAATTAGAACTAAAATATTGAAGTATCTAATATAGTACATATGTAAAGTTATGAATATTTTAATGGTAACCAAAAAAAGTTGTATTTATGAATATTATGTTTACATATTTCAAAGTATAAATATATGGATATGTAATATTGACAGATTGGGATGGAGGAACATGATTCTTGTTATCGACCCCAACTAGCTAGGATAAGGCATTTGATGATGATGATGATGATATGAATATGTAGTACTTTTTTGATAATTAAAGTTTAGAAATTGTATAAATATGAGAAAATTTACAAGCCAAAAATATTATATACAAGTAAAAACACCCAACATGATAGGATGTCAACTCTCCGAAACAACTGGAAAAAAACTCTTGGGATAGGGAATGCATTTCGAGTGGAGATTTGCACGCTTGTTATGGGGATGAGGGAGGCTAAATCGCTAGGATACCAAGAGTTAGTGGTAGAGGGGGGGACTCAACCATAGTTGTATCTTCGTCCACAAGCACCCAGGTGTGCTCCTGAAGATTTATTGGGTCAATGGATTGAATGTCTCATTCTCTTATGTACCTAGTTCGGCCAATGAATTAGTAGATAGGATGGCCAAGGGAGGAGCCAGTGAGGGACTCACTCTTCATGAGAGATCCCTATTAGACATGTTGTAGGGTGTTGCGGAGTGACATGTGACAATATGTTGGGTTATTTGTATTTGTGTATCTTTGGTCTTTTATATTACTTGTTAGATGACATGGTAATGTCATTTTTCTAAAGGAGGATCTTATATTCTCTATCTATATTCCATGCTCTTCTCTTAATAAATAAATTCTCATTATTGATCAAAAAAGAAAAAAAACATTGATTATCAAAAAGTAATCAAAGATGTTCCCATTTCTTCTATGAAGTGCCATTGGGTGCTTATATTTTATATTAACTACATTGATTATCTAATATTCATGTAAGTTGTTTCTTTCAGGTGCGTGAACTGGCTGAAAAAGAGCCTGAGAATGGTGTCTTCAAAATGCTTCGTGTTGATGTTACTCGGTTCCTGACAACTATTCTTATTGGCACAACGTATTGCTTTCTTCATAGTTTTTTCTTGGATATGTTTTATTTGGTACTTCTTCCATTTAGTGTTTCTCATGCTAGATTTTATATTACTTACTCAGTGTGGCTAATATTGGAGCAACTGCATTAGTCACGGAGGCAGCAACAACAATTTTTGGTGAAGCCGGTGTTAGTGCAGCTACTGGAGTTATGACTGTAGGTCTTTGTTTCTTCTTTTAATCAATTAAAACTTGATATGAAAGTGAAAACTTAAGTTACAGTGTGGATTAAATTTCTGAATCATGCTTTTGATGAGAATATGGCAAATTATATATCTGAAATTCAAACCCTTAAAATGATACATGTTTCTCCTTACTTTCTTGTTATATATATAATTTGTTAATCTGTCAAGCTTACGTTATTGAGATTATAATTTGTATGAACATATTATGCTATTTCCTACATTTGGTTAGTGCTGCGACAAAAAATTGTTCTCACTGTTCGTGTTTATGCCCTATCTTCTCTTGTTATTGTGACTTCAATGGAGAAAAAATTGAAAATGCTCAGAGATGCACAACATTAAATATGGAATCAATGTGTTAATATTAAGCATTTAGTCCGATATCCATAAGTGTTATTTTTGCATTGGAAAATAAACAGCCAAAACTTAGCCTCTTGATTGGGGTGAATTGATACCAAAGTCATCCTCTTTCCTGTTTCCTTGTTTTAAATTCATTTTTGAGTTTATATAAAAAAGAGATACATGTTAGGGTGATCATTCCTGATATACAGGGAGAGCCTTCAAGGGTCTTCTAGTCGGTGCTTCAAGGGATTAGTTATACAAAATGTCTGAAACATCTACGGTATTGCTTTCAAAATGATATGCCTCTGTACTCTCTTTTGATAGGTAATTAAATGTTCATGGAATATAAGAGGGTTAGCCCAATCTAGATGATGTGGATAACAAAGGGCCAGGGGGCAGCAAAGCATATCTATACATGGAGCTAGCAAGAAGGCATCCATTTCAAGTATTGCAAGTTTGGGAGTTTGGATCAAGGGAACTATTTGTACACCTAAATGGTGGAAGGCCAATGAAACAGTGGTGCTAATACATCATCTTTTTGCACCTCCGCTTTTGTGTTTGAATATAATGTTATTCCTTTCCCTCAAAGGCTGCAAAGGACTTCAACTGCGCACATTCTCCCATCGTATTTTCTGTGAAGAGTCAAGGGACTGGCTTCAAAGAACATCCAAAACAGTCTTTAACATAGTCCTAGATATCTCAAATCGGAGAAGAAATTTCAACTAGTTCTTTCCTTTATTACAGTGAAGCGGTCAGGAAAACTTTTTAATAAATCATCAATTGATTCTTCCCATACACAAAAACAAAGCAGACAGGAAAGCTTTTTAATAATGAAGTCCCCGAAAAAGCATGGTTTAAAGTACCATCCGATACTGATATGGTTCATATGATCCAATATCGATATCTGACTGAATTGATCCAAGACATACAATGGCATGTATTGATCGATACTAGAAAGAGACCTTGATTCCATCCAATGTCTCAGATTGATCCATTCTGATACCAATACGGATCGGCTGATCTGTATCAGTACTGAAGCTGACTGATCCAGCTATTAATACCGATACTTTTCCCTGCCAAAACTGGGCATGGGAATTCTTCAACCTTTAAAAAGAACATCCATTTGTTTTGATATTGGTGTTTTCACAAAGTTTTTATATTACTATTTCAGCAAATGAATGTGCAAGTTGGTAAAATAGGCCATGTTGTTAGCAACGCCTTTGGAATGAAGTTAATCAAGTTATGCTTTGCTCATTGAGCATGGTTGTTGTTTTTGTTGTTCAATGACTCTATTGGTTTAAATTTGTTGTTTTCTATTATTATAATCTTTTACCTGCGTTCTCTTTGGTACATGCTCTCTCTCCATTAACAATTTTTATTTTTTGTTTACTTGACAGCAACTTCCTTCTTGCATTATAAACCTAAAAAACATTTTAAATTGAATGCAAGATCGGTGTTATGGAATCTTCCATGTGGATCATATGTTATGGGACTACATATAAATTTCTGTTTAGAACATCATAATTGCAAATTTTGTTTTTTGCTTCCTTTGATGTGTGACCAACTTGATTAAAGAGAGGGTGTGACAGGGCTAGTTGCTTATCAGTTAAGCTGTCAAACTTGAAACGAAGGCTGTCTCTTTTGAGAAAAATGATGCCAGGATGTTCTTTTGAGAAAATGAAATGCTTGAAAATAAGTCATTATGCTCAGTAATGGAAACTCAAATGGTTTTTAAAATATTTAAAAAATCTAAAATAGCTTTTTCTTTTTTACGTTGAAAATGTCTCTTTGTGAAATTCTGTTTTGAACAGGCCCTTGTTTCGTTTCCCATCTTATGTCCTTCCCTTTTTCTTTTCTCCTAATTGAATTGTTATTACTTTACTGGTCAATATATTCACATAGGTATTTTTATGTATGTATGTAATCATGTTTGTAGCCTGTGGGTATAATGCTGTTGCTAGTACTTATGTTTGTGGCCCTTGGGTATGGTGCTATTGCTAGAATTAGTTAAACCAAATTTCTTGTGAATGCTTTCAGGTTACTATTTTGCTCCTCACAGAAATTACTCCAAAAAGCATAGCTGTTCACCATGCCACAGAGGTTGCTAGGTTTGTGGTAAGTTCTGAAGTTGTTCCTTTCTCCAATGATTGAAGTAAAGTTTCCTCGCTTCCATGTTTTGTATTGCTCCATTAATTCGTATTTTTTGATTGAGGATGTTACTGCTACTAATTAAGATGTATTTGACAATATGCCTTTAGGTGAGGCCAGTGGCATGGCTTTCCTTGGTATTGTATCCTGTGGGAAGAATCGTTACTTTTCTATCAATGGGAATACTAAAAATGCTTGGTCTGAAAGGAAGAAGGTACATTTGCAATTTTTTTTTTGTATTGTATTATTCTTTATACTTTTTATATTGTCGTCCTCGGACACTGTTTAGCTTTTCTATTTATTTGGTGGCGTTTAGCTGGGTGAAGCAATGGTAGAATTGAGAACTAGGTGAAACCCATAAGTAATCACTTATCATTCTCTTGGACAGTGAATTAATTGTCTGTGGGGTTATTGATGAGGATGTTGCACATAGAGTGTTATGTGATCGATGTGAGGTATTAGGCCGGCTATGACATGAGTACAATGTTGGGCAATAAAGAAGCACTATGTTCATAAGTTGAGTGCTGCCAAATGTTGGAAAATAGACTTTTGAAGAGAAACTTCATTATTGCATATGAACCCTAAGGATTATATATAGAGAGATATAAAATGATAAAAATACTAATATAACGACCCTAACCAAGTGATGTTTTTGTGTATCTCATGTACATATAACATATTACTTCTTCGATGCTCTGGCTTGCAATGAGCATATCGACCATCAATGCATGTTTTCAACACTTCCCCTCAAACTGATGGAGATGGAAAATCTTCCTTATTTTGCCAAAAAAGTTGCTGTGGTGTGATGTAGTGGATAACAGCTACTGTCCATGTCATTTGACTGCATGAAATAATTGAAAGAGAGGCCAATGGGCCCTTAGACTGAGAGAAGTCATACAGGCCTATGATTGAAGCGAGCCAACATAGCCCTCACAACACGAGAGTCTATCAACTTGATTAATTTAACCCACACGGATTAGCTCAACTGGCAGGCCCTCCAGCTCAGGAACCGGAGGTTCCAGGTTCTAGTTCTTGGGCTTACTTGATATATGGTCCTTGTGGATGGGGTCATGTATCCGGGGTTTACCCTGTCCCCACTAAGTGAGGTCGGGGGTTCAATTTCACCAAAAAAAAAAAAAAAAAAAAAAAAAAAAAACTAAAGAGTTTTTATAGGCTTACACAATTGAAGAGTTCTTACATGGGCTTCTCATATTGATTACTATTAATATTACACCTACTGTGATAGTTAAGAGCAAAATGATGAATTAGACCAGATGGATTCAATCATATACCAATTACACATGTACGCTTATGGTAATGCCACAAATTAAATTGCTTGACACAGATTCAAACAACTGAAGAGATAAGCTTGAACAAAAACTTAACTTTCTAAACATACTCTTAATTATATGTATGTAGCTTGCATAATAACGAAGACAAGGTTGCCACCAAATCTCAAGGCATGCTTTCTCCCTTATCTTGATGCTCCAACCTAATCGTTTTAAGGGTTTGGAAGGTGGTGTTTTTCTCTACTGCCCTAGAACTCTCTATATTGAAGGGATTGGAAGGTGGTGGTGTTCTCTGGTGCCCCAGAACTCTCTACTATAGTTAAGTGGAGTGTGCACCCCCCTCCCTACCACATACACACCACCGCACCCTATTATGGTGTGGTGATGTTAAACTTCGATGGTTTGAAGCTGGTTCCACTGTTCATCTGTTGTCATGCCCTATTATGTAATGAGATAGTCATCAAGGAAGAAGCCAAGGCTTTACTTTTCAGCATTAAAGGAAGCTAGGAGATTTGATTTACATAAACTGATCTTGGAGGGTGATTCTTCATCCATCATAAACTGGGTTAGTGTAGGCAGAGTTGGTTCGTGGCATTTACTAAATCACGTTAGGCTGATCATAGGTCTTGCCTCGTGTATCAACGTTTCTTTCTGTTGATTAGAGTAGATCGGCAAATGATTTGGCTGATTTCTTAGCCAAGAAGGGGGTGAATATAGAAGTGATGGTTCTTGGGGAGGATTTTGTGTTTTGTTTTAATCTATGTTTTTGCTTTTTCTCTTTTGTTTTTGGTGGCTAACTATTTTACTCATACTTTGGTAGTGTAAGGATTTATCTCAATCCCTTGCTACTATTTTCTTGTTATGAACTGTACTGTTCTATATAAAAAAAAAAATCTGACATAAGGCATATCGAAGGATATGATACTGGTTGACGGGCTTTTTTTCTCTTGGTTCAAATCAAACGACACCACTAACTTTAGAGATCATGATGCGACTTAGGTATGTTTATGCATGTGTGTTGACTGCTTCTTAGAAGGGGTGCATCTTGGTTATGTTAATTTCCTGTATGCTGCCATGGTCATGTTCTCAATTTTTGCATGCAATATCATTTTTATTTGATTATCCATTACGAATTAATTATATTCATGATGAGGATGACGGATTTTTAATTTGAATGGTCATTCATGGGCCTATTTGTCTTACACATGTCAAATCGACTAGCTGATTTTTGTTCTAATTTCTGTAATGTCAATGTTGATTTACTTTTGTATCCCCTTGATCAGCCTAGCCTCTTGATTGATTTCTAAAAGAGGATGCTAGCGGATGTGAACGTAAAGACTATTATCTTTTTTAATTTAGTAGAGTGGGTTGGGTTTCTTCCTAACCGCAACTTATCTACTACACTTGATGGTTGGCATTGTTATAGTGAACCATATGTTACTGAAGATGAGTTGAAGTTGATGTTACGAGGAGCAGAATTGAGTGGAGCCATAGAGGAGGAAGAACAGGTAAGGGGTATATTTATTTCTAGTTAGTTTAGAGTCTTATATTTGTGCTTCTTTGTATTACCGTTAGTTGGGACTCCAGCTTTTGAGTGCTAACAGCTGAACATGACGAAACTGCTGAATAACATGCAGCAGTTTTATTATTAAAAATGAGGTATTGTAACATCATACAACTCTCATAAAGTATGTCTCTGGTGCATTCTTTTCAAAGTGTCTTACGGACTTTGCTTTACTTTCACTATACCCATTCTTCCATGTGTCTTTACTATTTTGTGTATCCAATGAACAATGAATAATGACTAGTTAATTGGGATAAGGTTTTTTTTTGGAAGTTAATTAAATTTCATTTCATAAGAGAAAAAAATTCAGTAAAGTACAAAAATCATGTTGAATCAACCAAGGCTAATTATCAACGACAGACCTACAGAATATGAATCTTATCCTACTAAGAGCTCCACAAAACCTTACACTGGCATTCTAAAAAGTTAGCCAAATCCCTTCAGCTATGTAACTGTAAACCCAAGACCTGCTAACTTAAATTCTGTATGAACTGACATTATCAGCTTATATTAACTCTGCAACCTCATCAGCAGCACAGCAAGCTCTAAGAAGAAAAGAAGAGGCCCTTTGAATAACAGGAACACCCAACCAAACCAGGCATAATAAGATATTTCCAGACTTGAGAATAAAGGCCAGCTAATCCTTCCACTGTAAATCTCTTCAGTAGACCAGTTAATTGAGATAAGGCATTTTGTTGTTGTTGTTGTTGTTGTTGTTGTTGTTATATTTGGGAAGAATGAAATGAATGTAAGCACTTCATTGGAATGGTAAATTACAGGTCTCAAATTGAAAATAAAGCCCACTTTCATCATACTTACCAACAGAATGGATAACTTCATTTTATCGGAGTGAAGACTCTTTAATATAGTGCAATCTGGGGGTGCAACTCGGTTAGATTTGGGATTGGCTTGATGTCAATCTAGAATCGAACCCCGATGGTGCAGGGAGCCAACCTGGATAAACTGACTTCTTATAGGTCAACCCTAAACTCAACCTGATTTGTAATTTAGGTTTGGTTGGATTAGATCAGACAAAAAGAAATATAGCATTTATGAGAAAAAAAATAAAAAAGATAAGAGAGTTTTAGTTGTGTCAGTTTATCCGAAGCCTCAACCCATTCCTAGTATCTGGCAATAAATATTTCAGTTGGTGTACCCGTAGCCTCAACCCAGAACCAAATCGACTTAGGCCGGTTGGAGATTTTTTTTCTTTTTCTTTTTTCTTTTTCCTTAAGCAGGATCAAACGAAATTAGAAAAATCCACCCAAAGTCAGATTAGCTCAGTTGGTTCTAGGTTTTGAACCTAACCAAGTTGCATTTAGTGGAAATCTTGAATGGGTATGTAGCTATTGATTATGAATGAATGTCAAAGTTGTTTGAGCAAAGCATGTGCACAAGTTCATTATAGTCTGAACCTGATTGATTGATGTACATCATCGTTATTTCTGTTCTTAAATCACATAAAGATGGGACATATCAATACAGTGATCTTGGAAGAGAATCCAATTCTCACTCCCAAGCTCTGTCAGTTTTCTACCTGGAGATGTAAGTCTTGTCTGAGTTACATATGAAAGCTGCTAGTGATTCAGTGCGTTTATTAATTTTCTGTCTCAACTCTGGAAACCATGCCACATTGGTCTCCATCCTCTGACAATAAGTATCTTTGTTTTCCTTTGCTTTGGCACCCTGTTTAGCATTTGTCTCCTTTTTAGTTTTCTCATTAGATCCCCAAACTGACCATATTCAGCATTTATCATTTTTTTGTTGTCTTGTTCGCAAACTGAACTCTTTGACTTACATCTATCCATATCTGATTTTTGTATGACTGCAACTTGCATTGTCAGTTGACCTCCATTCTGGCACCCAACCCTCTAAACCTACTAGTAACTTCGATTTTCTTCACCCGATGTCGGCCTTGTCCCTCTTTGACTCTCTCTAAAGACATCTTTGTTATTTCTCGAATAACTGATGAAATTTCTCTGTAAAGCCTTCTTTATCTCTTTCATTCATAATCCCTCTCCACTTTGGCATGCAAACATCTTCCGTTACTACTGAATTTTATGCTTCTCACATCTTACCTTCCTTAAGTCGTTATGGTTCTTTTCAAGTCAGCGCGTCCTGCACAATACCTATTTGATTATTTCCACTATTGAATCCCTAAACTCTTTTGGATTTTCCAACGTGTGTAGGAAGACCCATGTAGGTTGATTGCAGTAATTAGCTTGCAAACAGCTATACTTGTTATCCTAGAAACTATTTGTCCTGATTCCCATAGTTAAAACTTTCTAAGCATGAAAAAGGACTTGTGCGAAAGCACTCTTGGTGGAAAAGCATGGCCACACTCCGGATAGGGATGGCAATGAGGCAGGTTCAATGGCCGCTTTGGTATGTGGTGGACTCCTATAGGAGTGTGCTAGGGTTTACCAAAACCCACCTCATTGTCGTCCCTAGCTCGGGGGCTAAAATCAACAAAAATCTGGTCTTTTACAAACTTAAGGTTCACATTGACTTGCACTATCCACTTTTATGGCCCTCAAGCAAGCCCTCTTGTCTATGATATGGTACTTTAAGTTAATTTTCTAAATCCTTCAAAATTATGTTATCACTTGTACAACTTGTTTATTGCCCACTTAATTTTTTTCTTCCTTCAAGATCATTTCTTTTTATTTTTATTTTGGGAGAATACTCACATTTTAGGGCTTGCAGGATATGATTGAAAATGTATTAGAGATAAAAGATACACATGTTAGAGAGGTGATGACACCTCTAGTAGATGTAGTTGCAATTGATGCCAGTGCAACACTTATTGAATTCCACGATTTGTGGGTGACTCATCAATATTCCAGGTTTGTTAAAGCTATACGCAGTGCACGTGTTTGCAATGTTTTACTTATATCATGTGCTCATACTTGTTTGGATATGTTTTTAGGGTGCCTGTTTTTGAGCAGCGTGTTGATAATATCGTGGGTATTGCATATGCAATGGATCTACTGGATTATGTGCAAAAGGTCAGCTAATTCTACCTTTTCTCAACTCATTGTATGTTTTTGATACTTAGTAGTGAGTGTAAACAACATTCTCATAGCGTGCAGATTTATAATCTGTTTGATTTTGAAGGGAGAGCTACTAGAAAGTTCTACTGTGGGAGATATGGCACACAAGCCTGCATATTTTGTGCCTGGTAATTTCTCTTTCAAAAATATTTTGGTATTACTTATGTGGTTAAAACTCATCCATTTCAACTGTAAGCAATGTAGAATTGTTTCACTTTTCTTGTTCTTCACTTATTTCGCACAAAAGGAATTCCAGCTTGTAATTTGAACTCCCCGATGCTTGTTTCTTATCAATAAAAACGCAATCTGAATTAACTAATTTAACGTGCATTGCATGTTCTTTAATGCCATTGTCTGGCTTATTTTGCACTATTCTTTCTGCTTTTGTATAGGGTGGTTATTTGAATAATTTTGCTAGTACTAATATTCAAAATATTTTTATTTTATTGACATTGTAGATTCAATGTCAGTCTGGAATCTTCTTAGAGAGTTCCGCATCAGGAAGGTCCACATGGCAGTTGTTCTTAATGAATATGGTGGCACTGTGGGAGTATGTTCACATCCTTGATGTCTATATGCCACAATTTTGGAACTAATCATCCTGCTGGATTCTTGAGGAATTACGTATTCAATTGATTTTTCATCTTCAGTATTTATCCTTTAAATGCAAAACATAACTATGATTTGAATGTCCACAAGTTTCTGGTTCACCTATGTGCAAACCGAGCTTGTATAGTTGTATTTCCCCCACAGGTGAAGTGTTTTAGCCTAGATAAAAGAAAAAAAATATGAGACTTAAGCATGTTGCATGGTGATGAATGATAGCTGCTAAATATAATTATGGTATGGTCCTACTGGCCATCAGCAATGTTTCAGTGGCATATTTTTTTAAGTATACCCTGTTGGGCACCATATTGAAGCTATCTTTTGAAACCACATTTCTCGACACAAATTATGTTACAACCTGAATTTATCTCCTTTTCTACTTCCCTCCCTTTTTCTCTCTCCCTCGCCTAAGAAATAACTTAAAGTGTATGATTATTGGTTGGTTTGAAGTGTAGAATTAATGAGAATGAATCTAGAGGGGAAAAGGAAGTAGAAACCTGTGAAACAGAGTCAAATCACCCTAAAACCTCAGAGTGAAATGGAGAGGAGCCTGAGGAGGTTTCTATTCATTACAAACACCCCCCCACCCGGCAAGATTCCTGTTTAGTTAATGGCCCATTTCATCCAATGTGAAATATGTTGATTTACATGAACAGTAGCCTATGAGTTCGTGTTCTCTTTATTACTTGACATCTATTAGTTTTGTTTAATTATTTTACTTCTACTAATATTAGTGAAAGTAATAAAGATAGATATTACGAGCTTTGCCCAAACACGTTGTCTCTATATTATGTAATAGTTATATAAAAGTGTATCAAATCATATTTATGCCAATTGTTTCTAAAACTACAGAATCAGTTAGCTTGACAATTTGCATCCGTTTTAAATATTTCTATCAAGTTTTTCAGTACCTTTGAACTTGTTGCATTGTAAATCTTCAGATACTACAGCTATTAATATTTCTCCCATTACTGCGTGAAGCTGCTATCTTTTGCTATTATGTGTGCTACTTGTTCCTGATGTGAACCTGTTAGGTTTGTAGCCATATTTGAATGCTGTTAACATTTCTTCTTTAAAAAATAACCCCGCAACTTTAGTGGCATAAAGTAACTATTTACAAACAACCCCCCCATGAGATTCCTGTTTAGTTAATGGTCCATTTCATCCAATGCGAAATATGTCGATTTACATGAACAGTAGCCTATGAGTTCGTGTTCTCTTTATTACTTGACATCTATTAGTTTTGTTTAATTATTTTACTTCTACTAATATTAGTGAAAGTAATAAAGATAGATATTACGTGCTTGGTCCAAACACTTTGTATCTATATTATGTAATAGTTATATAAAGCTATACCAAATCATATTTATGCCGTTTGTTTCTAAAACTACAGAACCAGTTAGCTTGACAATTTACATCCATTTTAAATATTTCTATAAAGTTTTTCAGTACATTTGAACTTGTTGCATTGTAAATCTTCAGATACTACAGCTATTAATATTTCTTCCATTACTGCGTGAAGCTGCTGTCTTTTGCTATTATGTGTACTACTTGTTCCTGATGTGAACCTGTTAGGTTTGTAGCCATATTTGAATGCTGTTAATATTTCTTCTATAATTGCCCATCAAATTTGAAGCTTGATATAAAATTTGAGCATCATATAATTTGTTTCAGAAATTCTCCAACTCATTCATGTACTGGTGATCCCGGACATACACATTCAAATGCCCCACAATTTAGACTAATCATTGTGTACACTGGTTGTGCGAAGTTTCCTGCGTATTTGTACAAATTGATAGAATTTAAAATTTGAAGGTATTTAGCATCAATGCCATGATGTCCCCAAGATTATCCGTCCACTTAGATTACAAAGTTTCTAACCTATTAATGCATTTATATCATTTTCATTTTAATAAGTTTCCTGTCTCATTTTGCAAATTGATAAAATTGAAAATTTTAAGGTAGTTCAGCATCAGTACCATGATGTCCCCATGCATATCTGTCCACTTATATTTTAGAATTTCTAACCTATTAATGCATTTGTATCAAATTCATCTGTGAAGTGTAATAATGCTCGCATTCTAGGTTTATAATTTTCAGGTGTTCGACTCTTCCAATATTTTGAGTATGTGCACCCCTGCATAAATGCTGTCCATTTACTCCCATAATATGATCAGTTCTAAATTGTGATTTTTTTTTTTTGAAATTGTTTGTCTTTGTTCACATGGTGAGTGCTAGCGATGGGCACTTGTACCTTCGCCACATCCAAAGACAGTCATGTTAGTTAGCTGTCTTTTACAGGAACCCAGTAAAAGGAGGTGGGGCCCATAAGCACTTGGTAGTGAAATTATTCACTTTGGCAACATACAGCAACTGGTGCCTGGGCAAAGGTACAAACTGGTGCTGGTTGCTAGCATTACCCTGTTGCCAAAATAATCCCATCTACTAGTTTAATAATTTTTGACTTGATCTATAGATTTATAGCATTTCTTTTCCAAAATGTCGCTGCACATTAGATTCAATTTTGCTTCTCATTTTTAACCAAATATGTATTTTTCCCAGGACCCGTTTCGGCGTGATGTACAGTGGGTTTTGGTCCTTTTTTTTTTTCCTCTTCTGAGATTATTTCACAGTGCCAACCACACACACACACACACATATATATGTAATTTTTTTTCCATAGCTTTTTCTGCTTTCATATTTCAAGTTTATATTTTTGCATAGCTTTTTGTCACCAGGGATGGCAATGGGGCAGGTTTTGAGAAACCATAACCCGCCCCTAAAGGAGCCCCCTAATATCAAACCCGCTCCTACCATGATTGGTTGGGGCAGGTTTGACCCGAATGTAAGATATATTAAAAATAAATTATTATTTTTTTAAATTATATATCTCTACATAAAATTTATATAATTACCATATAGGTGAATGGCCAACCAGGTGGGTTAGGGACGGACTGAGTCTGACCCAAACCCGATTCATGGGTAACCAAACCCTAATCATTAGGGCCGAGGCGGGTTACCCGTTTAACCCGCCCCATCGCCATCCCTATTTGTCACAAACATTTTCTCACTTTGAGTCTCTGTCATAACATGCTGTTTCCATGCAATGGAATCTTCTGCTTATTCTTTTGGGGGTTGGGGGGTTGAGAGGTTGAAACCTGAAATTCATACTTGATCCTAGTATATATATTTATTTATGCACAACTTAATTTTAGTATCTACCAGTGTCATTGCCTTAACTATCAAAGTAGAGTATGGTATTTATTTGGTTGTATGCTCCATTAGCAGATGTTGTGACTTTCTAGAGATCATGTGAAAGTAAGAAGTTGAATTGAACTTCTGTCCAAATGCCCCACAAATATCAGTAATTGAAAATTTCATTCCTCAAAATATTGAATTTCAGTTTAAGTGAACTGTCAATTTCCTAGTAGTTTTTCCTTTAAATATTTAAGTTCAGTTGGGCATAAAAACTTGAATTATAGCACATGGCATTTTTCAACAAGCTAACCTGCTCAATATGCAGAAAGTTGTCAAGTTCTCATGTTTCTTGTGCTGGAACTTTTCTTTTCATTCTTTTCTTTCTTTTTTTTTTGTTTTTGTTTTTGTTTCTTGTCAGGAACCTCATATGCATTTTTATTCTCTTTACGATTGAAGCAGATAGTGACCCTTGAAGATGTTGTTGAAGAAATTGTCGGTGAAATATTTGATGAGAATGATTCAAAGGTAAAGTTCAGCCTGATTCATATTTGTGTCTATTCATAAATGTTATACTTTATTCCCCTTCTCAACAACAATATATGCATCATTTATTTGTTCTTATTTTCAACATTCTAATACTTACAAACACCTTGATGGTTACAAGATGTTCTCTAGTCAATAATTTCTGAAGCTATTTATGTATAATATAGCTTCTAGATTCATTCCTGTTTGAGTGTCAGTTTATAATTCATTTTTGTTGATAAGTAGCTCCATTATATTAAAGGGGAAAAAAGCGACATAAAAGTGCTACAAGGCTCAGCCCCAAAGGAGCTAGCCAAGAAACAGAAACACAAAGATAGCACCTCGAGAAGCACTAAGGCTAAGCCTCAAATACCATGGAAACTCTCTCTCTCTCTCTCTCTCTCTCTCTCTCTCTATA
>JAUPMG010000005.1:1492820-1508016 GCA_031762675.1 Pachysandra terminalis
GTAATTTTTTTTTCATAGCTTTTTCAGCTTTAATATTTCAAGTTTATATTTTTGCATACCTTTTTGTCACCAGGGATGGCAACGGGGCCGGTTTTGAGAAACTCTAACCCGCTCCTAACATGTTGGGGTTGGGGCAGGTTTGACCCGAATGTAAGATATATTAAAAATAAGTACTTTTTTAAAAGTTAAAAATCTATAATTTTTAGGCATATTTACTTATAGAATATATATCTCTACATAAAATTTATGTACTTAACATATAGGTGAGTGTCAATCAGGTGGGTTAGGAACGGACTGAGTCCAACCCAAATCTGATTCATGGGTTACCAAACCCTAATCATTAGGGGAGAAGCGGGTTACCCGTTTAACCTGCCCCATCGCCATCTCTATTTGTCACAAACATTTTCTCCCTTTGAGTCTCTGTCATAAGATGCTGTTTCCATTCAGTGGAATCTTTTGATTTTTATTTATTTCTTTTGGGGGTTGAGGGGTTGAGAGGTTGAAACCTGAAATTCATACTTGATACTAGTATGTATATGTATTTATGCACAACTTAATTTTAGTATCTACCAGTGTCATTGTCTTAACTATTAAAGTAGGGTATAGTATTTATTTGGTTGTATGCTCCATTAGCAGATGTGACTTTCTATAGATCATGTGAAAATAAAAGTTGAATTGAACTTCTGTCCAAATGCCACACAAATATCAGTAATTGGAAATTTCATTCCTCAAAATATTGAATTTCAGTTTAAGTGAACTGTCAATGTCCTAGTAGTTTTTCCTTTAAACTTGAATTATAGCACATAGCATTTTTCAACAATCTAACCTGCCCAATATGCAGAAAATTGCCAACTTCTCATGTTTCTTGTGCTGGAACTTTTCTTTTCATTCTTTTCTTTTTTTTTTGTTTTTTGTTTCTTGTCAGGAACCTCATATACATTTTTATTCTCTATGATTGAAGCAGATAGTGACCCTTGAAGATGTTGTTGAAGAAATTGTCGGTGAAATATTTGATGAGAATGATTCGAAGGTAAAGTTCAGCCTGATTCATATTTGCGTCTATTCGTGAATGTTATACTTTATTCCCCTTCTCAACAACAATATATGCATCCCTTATTTGTTCTTATTTTCAACATTCTAATACTTACAAACACATTGATGGTTACAAGATGTTTGCTAGTCAATAATTTCTGAACCTTTTTATGTAAAATATAGCTTCTAGATTCACTCCTGTTTGAGTGTCAGTTTATAATTCATTTTTTGTTGATAAGTAGCTCCATTTTATTAAAGAGGAGAAAAGCAACATAGATGCGCTACAAGGCTAATCCCCAAAGGAGCTAGCCAAGAAACAGAAACACAAAGATAGCACCTCGAGAACCAATAAGGCTAAGCCTCAAATACCATGGAATCCCTCTCTCTCTCTCTCTCTCTCTCTCTCTCTCTCTCTCTCTCTCTCTCTCTCTCTCTCTTCTATATATACATATATATATATATACACACACACACACACACACATTATCTGCAAATTCGTTGGTTGGTCTAGGAAATATAGAAATGAGATTCATTTTAGATGCCACATACCAAATCAACGAACACTATGGGATAACCTCCAGTAGCCACACAGGTTGTTTTAGATACGGTCAGTGCTAGCATTAGCATCTTTTCCACTTCAAGACACTGGCTATTTTAACTTCAGTAATACTTTAAGCCCAAACTAGTTGGGATAGGATATTTTGTTGTTGTACTTCTTGATGCCTAGAAAGTGCACTGGCTCTATTAGAGTGCTACACCAATAGGACTCAACCGGGAGTGAAAAATCTACCCTTTATAATAGTGGAACATACCCCTACTTCAATACTCGAGGGCTTTGGCTTCCCATGAAGACCTGTCAAAATTCAACTTAACTACTATACTTCTAGGAGGTTTCCACGGTATAAGGGAAAGCTTGGTAACAGGTGGGAGAGAAAAACTGCCTTCCAATCTCTGAAGAAGGTGGAACCTAAAGCCCCATGAAACTCCTTAGGGACTAATTCCCAGAGACTAGTCATCAGTGTTTTTAGTTTCTTAGTGATAGAGCTCAGATGGTATGCTTCAAAGATTCTTGAGTTCTCTCACTGCAAATCACCCATACCTGAATGAGACATCTGCATATGAACTTGCCTTTGATCCCACGTCCTATGTGTTACTACTGTCTGAGCATGTCTCAAATATCAAAAGGAATAACCTATACAACGTCCTATGTGTTACCACTGTTTAAGCATCATTAGTGTTGATGTTCTTAGAGCCGCAATCCACTCTAGAGCTTTACTTCTAGGAGGAATTACAGATTTCCACATAACCATGTGGAGGAACTAAGAAGCATTCTATGGAATAGTGGAAATCAAAACTCTTAAAGAAGGATTTTGTGGTGAACAGACCATTTGAGACCCTAGAGTCCTTAGCTGGGGGATCAGGGACTAAATTCCAAGACAAACGAGATGGAGACCAAGATTGTACATCAGCTATTGAACACTCTTTACTAGGGAAAATTTGAAGATGCTAGGGTTCGACAGAAACAGAGGGATCCTCCCACCGTAGATCTTTCTAAAATCGTATGCTAGAATCATCACCAAGGTAAAAATGAGAATGACGAAAGAGAAAATGAGCGGTATTTATCTATTTTTTGATTATTATTATTATTTTGAATTGAAAGCTTTATTAGAGGGGAAAGAATTCAAAGAAGAGTATAAGAAGGCTGGCCCAACCAAGACAACAGGCCATCCAAACAAACAAAAGAAAACAAAAGCCCAAAAGAAACATAAAATCAAGAAAGAGGCATTCCTCTATAAAACAGCCAAGAACTAACCCTTCTCACATATCTCCTCCCTTGGAACTTCCCTGACCATGACCTCTCTCAAAATCCCATATTTGGCTAGCCAATCCACAAGGTCTGGATTATTTTGGAACCTTGAAGAATGAGATGTTCATTGCAAGGGTCAGAGGTCAGGATAAAGGGACCAAGTTGGCCAGCCTTCGGGAGAATGTCTGTGGCTTAGCAAACTAAGAAATGATTGTGGATGAGTCCCCATAAATGCGCTCTTCCACCCCCTTCCCCCCCGTCCTCCTCCCTTCCTTTGCAATTAGGAGCATTTCTGTCATGGTAACACCCTTTGGGGGGGTGGGGGGCGGGGGGGGCGCTCTGTATGAAGCATTTCCGGTACCAGTCAGGTTTGCCTTCCATGATAAAAGTGCTGAAGGTACAACTGATTCCACTAAAGAAATTCTAAGAAATATATCCCATTCCTTCTCTCTTATCTCTGCTATTATTCCCTCTTCTTGTCTTCTCTTAACTTTACTAAAAAGTTCTTACTAGGAGAACCTTCCTTGGATGAAAATGTTTTTATCTCAATTAAAATTGTCTTCTTCCATCTGATCGTTAATTCTCAAGGAAGTTCCGGGGACTGCAGTACGACCAGATTTTTCTTACAAGTTCCCATGGATGGTTTGGCATTTGGTCCTGACTTTAAAACATTCATTGGATGCTCTTACAAGTACAGATCATCACGAAGCATAGAAATCTCTGTAGAGGAGAAACCAGACAAAGGGCTATAATATAATGGTATAGATAGAGAATTGTGTGAAACCTTGATGGAACAGAACATGTTAGGTTGCTTTTTGATTTGCTCGTGTGGATGTCTTTATCAGCTCAGACCTTGCCTGGGTTGATTTTCATTTGATAACTGAAGAGGCAAACATTTCCGCCAGCGTAAATAGTCATAATATAAATATTTTTTAATTTCTTAATCATTATTATTTTTGATACTTGGTTGGTTTCTTGCCTTAAGAAATTTATATTCTTGATTATAGAAATACAAAAGCTAGCTTCAAAATTATCATGTTCTTATTACTGATCAAAAACAAAATTATCATGTTCTTATTTAGCTTTGTTATGTCACAGGAGGAAATCCAGAAAAAAACTGGCTATGTTGTAATGCGAGCAGAAGGAATATATGATGTGGATGCAAATACGTCAATTGATCAGCTCTGTGAAGATCTAAATGTCAAGTTGCCTGAGGTATATAACTCTCCATGGTGTTCATCAATGTTTTTTTTTCTCTGTCATGTTAGAATTTGTATTTTATTTCTCCCAATGTGCCTATCTCTGTAGAACTTTTCTTCTCAACATGTAATGAAATAATGCCACTAATAAAGTTAAAAAGTCCTTAGCAGTAGCATTCTTCCCACATGATGTAGCTAAACTGTTTATTTGAGAGCTTGGATGGGCATGGCCTGATGTTTTAGCCACAATGTCAGCAACAATGTTTGCCTCCACTATATGTATGGTTGCTAAATACATAATCAAAATTAGATATGATATATAAACAGTCTTAACAGGTTCTTAATTAATATGCTTAGGTTTGCATCTGCCTGTTGTTGTAGCATCGCCACTGTGTTACTGAGTAACTTTCAAGGACATGTTTTTGGACTCCCATAACTGGAGCAAGTTTGAGTCCATCTTGTATAATCCACATTTCTGCTTTGCTGTTAGTGGTCTGTTCCAAATTCCTTGCAAAACCAGCCAAAAGATGACCTTCCTCATCCTTGACTAATCCTCCTGCACCTGTTTGCTCTGTATCACTAAATCATGAGCCATCGGTTTATTTCAAAAGACCAGCAGTGACTTCTTGGCGGTTTAGTCTGTAAAGTGTGTATAAACATTCATACATCACTAAATTTATTTTTTTAATCAAATTTTAGTTTTTGACTAGAAAGTGTGTATAGACATTAACACATCAAAATTTTTATTTTTTTGATCAAATATTAGTTTTTGCCGAGAAAAGTGGTATAAACATTCACACATCACAAAAACTATTTTTTTGATAAAATTCTTGTTTTTGACCAGAAAAGTGTATAAATATTCACACATCACAAAATTTTTTTTTTGATCAAATTTTAGTTTTTGCCTAATATAGTGTGTATGAATATTCACACATCACAAAATTTATTTATTTGATTAAATTTTAGTTTTTGCCCAGTAAAGTGTGTATAAACATTCACACATCACAAAAATTATTTTTTTGTTCAAAATTTTAGTTTTTGACCAGAAAAGTGTGTATAAACATTCACAATAAAATATTTCATTTTTTGGATTAAATTTTAGTTTTTGACCTGAAGAGTGTATTAACATTCACACATCACTAATTTTTTGATCAAATTTCAGTTTTTGATCAGAAAAGTGTGAATTAACATCACAAATTTCTTTTTTTTTTTTTTTTTATCAAATTTTAGTTTTTGACCAGAAAAGTGTGTATTAACATTCACACATCACAAATTTCATTTTTTTTTATCAAATTTCAGTTTTTGACCAGAAAAGTGTGTATTAACATTCACACATCATAAAAATTATTTTTTTTAATAATTTTTTTGTTTTTGACCAGAAAAGTATATAAATATGCACACATCACAAAATTTATTTTTTGATCAAATTTTAGTTGTTGCCCAGTATAGTGTGTATAATATTCACACATCACAAAATTTTTTTTTTTTTTATCAAATTTTAGTTTTTGCCCAGTACAGTGTGTAAATGTTCACACATTACAAAATTTATTTTTTTGATCAAATTTTAGTTTTTGCCCAGTAAAGTGTATAAACATTCACACATCACAAAATTCATTTTTTGGATTAAATTTTAGTTTTTGACCTAAAAAGTGTGTTTCACACATCACTAAATTTATTTATTTTTGATAAAATTTCAGCTTTTGATCAGAAAAGTGTGTATTAACATTCACACATCACAAATTTCATTTTTGTTTTTATCAAACTTCAGTTTTTGACCTGAAAAGTGTGTATTAACATTCACACATCACAAATTTCTTTCTTTTTTTTTTTTTTATCAAATTTCAATTTTTGACTAGAAAAGTGTGTATTAACATTCACACATCACAAATTTCATTTTTTTGATCAAATTTTAGTTTTTGAACAGAAATGTGTCACTAATTTTTTTTTTTTTTTTGATCAAATTTTAGTTTTTGAACAGAAAAGTGTGTATAAACATTCATTCGTCACAAAATTTATTTATTTATTTTATCAAATTTCAGTTTTTTACCAGAAAAATGTGTATAAACATTCACACATCAAAAATTTCAATTTTTTTTTTATCAAATTTTAGTTTTTGACCAGAAAAGTGTGTATAAACATTCACACATCACTAATCAGACTCAAATCGGTATGGATCAGAGCTAGGTGTGAATCTAGTCATTGACAGCCCTAAGCTTAACTGAGGTAGTGTTCATTTTTATGCTACTTGGCACTGACCATGTTTCTGCTAACATTTTAGTGTATGCTGATGCATAACAAATTGATGCCAATTTTTTAGTTCTAACCTTGTTATCCTTCTATTTCCCCTTTCTATCAGCAACACCGTACAAAGTAAAGGAGAATTGGCAGTACTGTACTTGTTCATCATTCTAAGGAAATATTCACATACTTCTCTTATGCATTACAGGATCATCAGTATGAGACAGTATCGGGCTTTATATGTGAGGCATTTGGTTACATACCCAGGACGGGTGAGAGTATAAAAGTGGTACTTGAAAAGGCAAACCTAGAGGAGAACAATGAATATACTGAAACAGAATCTGATCACCATGATCAGAAGGAAAAGCATCATATATTTAAACTTGAGGTATGGTTTGTAACCTTTTTGCTTTATATAGTTCTTGGAAGTTCCATTATAATATATAGTAACTGTTTTGTTATTACTTTTCTTCAAGTTTATTAGGCGCTGAGATCACAAGTCAGTTGCCTAATGCCGTAGGAGACTAGGAAATGATAGATATTTGCGCTTAGAATGAGCTAGCCCAACACTTGCTTATCTTCCTCTTGTATCACCAATCATTAGGTCCTTGGCAAGAGGTAAAATCGATTGGAATTGTAAAGAAGTTGAATAACCTAAAACCGGAGACAATAGGTGCCCATATGTTTAGAGTCCAAAAGGATCTGAAGGAGTTCTGATTAAGCAGCCTGTAAAGTCATATTATCGACTCTATTTTCTCTTGACCAGTTAATGACTTGTCAAGATTTTCCGTGTTTGGTAAGCCTTATAAAGGCAACGAGTCGCTGGGATTGATGTGGGTTCCAGAGAGATTTGGATGGATATTGTCAATGGCATTGGAAAGATATTCTTGTGAATGCATCCATATGCTTTGATCTCTATACATGAATTTTAAAGATTGTGGGTAGTTGAGATTTATGTCAGAAAAGGAGTAGAATTTGATAAGGTTATACCTTTGAGTCTTCATGGATCTTTGAGTTGAAACAGTGTGGAGATCAGAACCTTCTATGAAACTATAAACTCATTTTTGGGCTGCAGAGAACATCTTAGGATATGAGAGTTCTGTTATTCTTGCTAGAAAGGTATCTATGTTGCATTGATACGGGTACATGCGGGAATCTGATACATACAGAATGTTGAACTTGCCAGATTCGAGAAATTAGGATTCATGGACACAGCAAAATATTTAAATAAAATATTGTACTGGTGTTATCTTTGCTTTTCATTTTGTTATTTATAGTGGATTTCCCAGTTTATCCTATTGCTTTTTGTGGGTTCCTTAATAAAGTCATCATTTTTACTCGACAGACCGTAATGTAGTAAAAGATAATCAAATTCATAACAATATGTTGGATTAATTAGTTTAAATTTAATGAATTGCTTTGTGCAAGTATAAATAGAGTTTAACGAGGTTAATAATGTCATGTGAGGGCTTTAAGACTCTTTATAGGGAAACACAGAGTCCATATTCTATCTTAGATGTTAATTTGTGATATAAATTTAAATAGGAAATCTATTAGTCATGCCAGAATCTGCTTAGTGTAGAAGTCTATGCTCTGTTAGATGTTAATTTGTGATGTGAATATAAAGTGGAAATCTATGAGCATTGTACTAGAATCAGCTGACTATCGGTGTTTGACATGTCTGAAACGGGTACATCAGTTAGGTAGATCTGTGAATGCCATAAAGAAAGAGATCCTTTGACCAACTTTGATCATAGCTTCTCCATTGAACTGAGTAAAGGTGGCTTCCAAATATTTGAGAATGTAGATTGAAGAATATGAATGCTATGCTTTTCCTTTATATATTTTATTGAATTTTCAAACCACTATTGTTGGCCTTGGTGATTCAATACCATCAATTTTTGCAGTCAAATTAGAGGTACTTTCTTCAATCCAAACTTCCATTTGTTTTGAGGAACAAAATATGTTTCAATACACTGGGTGGAGGTTCTATGCATTGGGTATCCATCTTAGATGAGTCATGGTGTGCTTAAAAAGTTAATAATATTCAAAAAACTAGTTTGGATCCCACTCAGTTTGTTACTTCATCCTACTCATGCGTACTAAGAGAGCCATATTAAAGGAAGGTCCAATTACTTAGAAGCTGGATCTTGGTTACTTGCTGAATAACTAAAGCTGCATATATTTGGTAGGCCTATTCATGGAGTTAGATGCCCATCTTCTGATTGTTGTTGATGTATCTCATCAAATCTCAGTTTTTCTGTAGGTTGGAACCATGTCAAATCCTTTACCAATCTATTGTTAGCCATTTGGGCTGTCAAAAATAGCAAAAAAAGTGGTAAATTAAAAGAATAATGAAGCAGTTGGTGTTGCGAAATGTTTCTTGCACACTGACTTCAATAGGAAACATGTTCATATAGGACATTCATGTATATATATATATCACAGCTTTGAGTGGCTTCTAACTGCACCAGGCACTTGTCCCTTATTGTTTTCCTCCACATCATCCCCAAACCCTCCCTTTCAACTTTGCTTATTTGTGTCTTAAATCATTTGAAAAATAGAAAGACTAGTGCTTTGATTCTTCTTGATTAACATTTTTTTTTAGATTTCAAATCTCTATTTAATTAAATCTATAGTAATATAAATTTTTAAATTCAATTTTGAAGTGTTTGCCCCTATCCTGGGATTTCCGATAATGGAGTTATAAATTTTCAGTACCGTATGTATATTTTGTTGTCTAATCCGTGACTTGTACTCATTGTTTTTTCAACAACTGAAGTGGTGGGGAGCTGGGGATTATTTGCTTGTGCTTTATTTTTTGGTTCTTACTTTTGTGTAAGGTTCATGGTTAAACTACTTGTATGCTTGATAGACGTTGATAACTAGGTAAAATCTATATCGGAGTGGAATGACTTTTGAACATATAAAAAACCAACTTAATAGTCATGAAGGTGTAGTAGTGAATATTGCTCGTCTTCTTTTCCAAAAGAGATAAAAAGAAAACAATAATATTTTCATCTGCTATGCAATATAACCGAGTGTGTGTGCATGTCTCAAACTGTTATATTCTTCATTACTTGAATACTTGAAATATTGGAAATTCCCTTTTATTGTTGAATGTTTCCAACAATGTATGTGAGGGCTATACCTGAAATCTTCTCCGTGAATAAATTTCAAGCGTTGTTTTTTTAGTCACACATGGTTACTGAATTCAAACTTGTTTTTTTTTCACCTTAAGCACTTCCAATTTGTCTATTGCACATACTTCACTCTATTTTTATTTTCTAAAAGGCATATTGAAGAAAATCTCTACTGGTTATCCAACCCTTCAAAGAAATTTGCCTATATATCCCTCTATGGATAACCTCTGATCCTTTTATATTTATTCATGTTTTTGTATATGATTTTCCAAATAGTTTGTGATCTTAACGAGTGCGGTGCAGGTACTGGCTGGAAATGCAAGAAAAGTGAGCGCAGTTCGATTTGAACGGATAAACCCTGATGATGTAGGATCAGAAACCAAGGAGGTAACTCGTTTGTTTCCCAAAATCATGAAAAGGAAATGGAAAGGTGATGAAGACTCAAATAAGAGTGAATATGATGATACTCCATTTCAGGAGAGACCGGAAGATGACCACTCTGTAATTGCTGAACATGAAGATGATAGCAATAACAACAATAAACATTAGTTACATGACTCAGTTCTCATCCTATTCATACATCACTCGGGGAGGAAAGAAAGAAAGAACCAAAAAGAGAAAGGGAAATAAAGGGGTGACTAACATGTAGGTTTGTTTACAGATGAAGAGAAGTATCGACATCAGAATCATCAAAACTATTCGATGTGTGCACAATGGCTGCATCTGTCGGCCATAAATTCAATATTGGAGTCTCGATGGGCAGGAAATCGGCATGCTTACTCTGCAAGTTGGAGCCAAGGGAGAGAGAACCTTGAAGAGGTGGTCTTGGTGGAAGGATCAATTCAGGGTGGAAGAACAGCTTGGACGGTTCATCATAACGTGTAGTTGGACTGACCCGTTCGGACTCAGAAAAGAGTCTAAGGAGCTGTCTCTCCTCTCTCATCTCCTTCACCTTCTGCAATTGTCGGAATCTTTCTTGCAAGAGAGCAATGGAGGAATGAATGACAGTAGGATCATCTCCTTGCCTGCCCATTGTGAGAACTAATAATTGTGAATGAGACTGATAGGAGTGAGAGCTTTAGGGAGGCTTAAAGAGTCTGTATGTATATATAGGAAATGGGTATTGTCTGTTCCCATTGGTTTATGCAATTTAAAGCCCTCTTAATTGATTCTGGATGATCTAAAGGATATAAGAATCGGCAGACGAGGCGCAAAGTCCAGGAAGGAAAAGCCATGAGACTAATCTAAGGAGGCTTGGATTGGTGGATGAGCGGGGCAAAAGGATTTTCAAGGGAGAAAAGGTTGAGAGAGAAGGTCCAAAGGAAGGTGGAAGGTAGTGCTTGGAAGGGCGTGTTTAGGGGAATAAAGAGTTGGTTAATGCTTTGTCGGCTTGCCTTCATGAACCCCTTATGGCTTCGGAGAAGATGGTGCGTGTTTGTTCCTTCTTTTTTTTTTTTTTCAACTTCTTTATTGTGTGTGTAGTAAAAGGGAAAGGCGAGATTGGAGATAAGACAAGGGTCCGAAGATGGAATAATTATTGGAGTTGATGATGTTTTGATTGAACTCCAAAGTTGTAGAGAGAGAGAGAGAGAGAGAGAGAGAGAGAGAGTGGGCCCCCAGTCTCTCTCTCTCTCTCTCTCTAAAATGGATTAATAGGGGGGAGAGAGAATACCCAAGCTGCCAACATTCCCCCGCTCTCCGCTCCACTACAGCATCTTACACACCATTCCTTACAACAGAAACTTTCTGTTTTGTCTTGGAGCTAATGGACTGAAATGGCATGGAGAGGAGAAAGCTGTAGATGCTACTGTTGCTGTTGGATGCTCCTTTTTGGCAACAAGACGAGGCCTTCCCTATTATTTCATTTCTCGGAACGTTGAAGGAGATGAATGAGGGCGCGTGCAATCGAGAAGGTTGCCTAGGACCAACTACAAAAGAATGTGTGTCGTATGCTGTTAGATGGGCATGCATATTCCTTGTCAACATTAGGTTTCAGGGGACATCATGATCATGGTTGCTGGCATACCCCACTCCTAGGAGGACGACCTCCAAGTAGGACGTCCCCCGTCTAAAAAACATATTTATTGCATTCTTTTATGTGTAGTTAACTCGAAAATAAGAGTTTTCCAACTTAAACTACCGTCAAAATTGTCACAATAAAGCAAAATTATGGTGCAACAGAGCAAATTAATAAGGGAGAGCAAAAGTTTTTTTTGGTATGTCCGTGCGGATGGTCAATTGATTACTCCGCTATGGGGGGCGACACGGAATCAAACCCCCTCCCCTCCCCCATCCCACCCCTCCCCTCTTTTGAGGGGATGTCCTACCAACGTTCCAGGGATGGAAGGACAAGGAAGGTAGAATTGACATAGCAGGTAATCGTTAACCCATGTTGACAAGGACCGGAGGTTTCATCCAAGGTTTTAAATTTCCCTCTCCATCCCACCCCTCCCCTCTTTTGAGGGATGTTCTACCAACGTCCCAAGGATGGAAGGACAAGGTAGAATTTACATAACAAGTAATCGTTAACCCATGTTGACAAGGACCAGAGGTTTCATCTAAGGTTTTAAATTTCAATTTCGCCAAGGAAGACCTAGCAAAATTTTGCCATATTTCACCCAAAAGTCGCAGAAATAGGGAAATATTGTCATGTCGCCAAATTAGAAAATGGTGACATTTTGCCAGCATGCTGGCAAAATTTAAAACTTTGGTTTCTTCCACTCTGTTACTGATTCTCTTTCCGAAGAACAAAGGGTTGCTACGTTTTCTGTTTATCTATTGTATGTTCTGTCTCAGTTTTGTCCGAAAATAGGTTTGATTTAGGATTGTTCAATCACTATTTATATATACAACGATGTATTCTGTATTAGAATTAAGAAAAGTCTTAACACTAATTGTACAAAATCAAAGAAGCTTCGAGTCCAATGAATACTCACATCATCATCCCACCATAGGGGAGATATCTTCTTCTGCTTTAATATCATCAGCTCCAACGTTACCCAACATAATCGCCGTCAACATTAGTTTACCCACATCAGGGAAATCCTTGTGCTGCATCAAGATCCCTTCCACAGATAAAACTGGGTCCTTCAGTTGAAGTTCCATGTCATCTTGCCTCAATGGCAGTACCTCGTCGAACCCTCTTTCATATGTCTGTGAAACAGGTCCGTAACACCTGTTCGCAGCCTGGAAGAGCACGGTCTCGCTTAAAACCCGTAGAGTCTCTTCATCGGTCCACCCTTCTTGTATAGATGCTCGGTTGAGTCTAGTCCAGTCATCTTGACTGGCAGCATACTTCCAGCATTCTTCCAGAAGCCTTCTGTTAGACTTCCGGAAGGAGGAGCCAGTCCATGCAAAGACGTCGAAAGCCCGTAAGGAGAGTTCTGAGTTGTGATTTTCAAGGCAAAGTTCTATTAGCTCCCTTGGAGGAATCAGCTTCTGTCCAACGTTATGTTTCTCTTCATCATCATCGGTTAGGACTCTAATAATTTCTTCCTGCAAGAATAACCATATGTGTCATCATTTGAAAGTGGAGGAAGAAGTTGATGAGACTTTCAAAGAGGAATTTGCAATGAGGGAGTGTTCATAATATCATGTTTCATATCCTAGTGTATTGTCTTAATCTAGAGGATCCCAAAAGTTCTTTACTAAGTTGAGATGATAGAGATGCTATATGATAATCAAGTTCTTATAATTATATATAAATCTATTTTATTTTTGTTCTTCCTGCACACATAGTTGGGTCAAATAAGGATATTTGGTGAATCTTACGATATGGTTTTTCATGAAGAACAAATTGTATCTACAAGTCAAAAACGTGGACGGATCAAATGGAGGCAAGAGCTTGAAACTTAGGCTAGATGGATCTGAACTAAACTTAATATGGTTAATGGTCGGGAAAAGCCTTGCCATTTTCGGATGTTAATGAGGTGGTTCACCATTTGACTGGATTGGTCAGGTGAGTCCAAAAGTCATGTATACTGGTTCATTAAGGATGAGGGACCTCATGTCCATGAAATATTTCAGGGGAAAACTCCCGCTAAAGAAAAAACATGTGCTATCCTCTAAATACAACACACCTGCAATTTCAGAAGCTCCATATCAGCCTCAATGCGCTTCTTCTTCATCTCGGATCCAACACCGCTACCTATTAAACATAAGACATCCTTCAGTAGTTAATGGTGCTGCAAAGCTAGCTACGAAAATACATATGAACTATTACAAAGATAAAGTATTTAGGTAAGATGCACTAACAAGGAAAAAAACCAGAATACCATTAAGTACAGCTACCAAGAAGCAACATAAGGTCTAAGAATTAATATTAAAACAGAAATCCTGTCAACTCCTGAGTCATTCCAAAATTAGTTCCAACTTCCAACCAGGCATCCTCCTAACACAAATAGAGATAACCTCAAGCTTTTTCTTGTGTAAAACAATCATTCTTGCACATTTGATCTAGTTCATGGTATATCTGAATCCTTGAATCTCTAACTATTTGTGTCAATGTACAGGCATTAGGAAAGACACCAACAAAAAGCAAACAATTAAGAGTTTCCAAATACTTTTTGCTGAAAACTCAAATGACACCAGAGGGAATAAAGTAACATCAATGAAGAAATTGAAAAACTTTTCCACCACAATTAGCTGAGCAGTTTCTAACCATGTGCCTGATTTCAAAGATACTAGTCTTCAAGGAGTGCTTTAGAGGTGTCTAAATTATACTTTCTTTCTAAAGCTACTTATAGACGTACTTAATGCATTTCTCACATTCAGGGAAATACATCACAATTTGAATTTTTTGAACATTGTGCTCATGATGCAACCTCGTTGCCTACAATGGTTGATTGGATTTAAATGATGACAGGATTGTAATGAATAATATGCAGCTCTAAGGTTACCACTATAAGTCTATAACCAAGATTATGCCACCATAACGAGCTCCGGCAGCTTCTAGAGTTGACCATTTTCATCCACCAATTTGTTTATTCCACGGCAAGTTCCATTAGTACGATCTATTGCATTTTTCAAAAAAGTTTATGGCAAATCACCATGATGTGAAGAACTCCTCATGGATATGTAGCTTTCAGTAGTATTTCAGACCCTGACAAATCTGCCACGTGGACTCAAACAATACTAGATACCTTTTTCCCACACCCAGGTACCATATCCTCTTTTAACTTTATCACAGTTCAAAAAGCTGAATTTCCGCCCCCCCCCCACTTCTTGAAATTGTAATCTTGCCCACTTAACAGTTATTCCCCAAAAAATATATCAGGGAAATCATCTAATAATGAAGGAACCAACCATAAGCATTTTAAGGACATCACCCAAAAATGCTGGAAGGAATCATGAGCATAACTTAGACTCCATTCATCAGTTGCTGAGGATAAATCTTACAAAATTTCCTATGAGTGAAGTTAACTCCCTGGAGCCAATTCACATGAGAAAGATGATTCATGCAATCACAGTGTACCAGAATCAACTTGATCAAAGTATTATTAATTTTGAAATATCACTGAGCTTGTGCTGAGAACCACGTGCTTATTTTCTCAGCTGACCCTCAAAATCATGCCTAATCTTCTCAGATTTACCATTAGGTCAAGGTCTAAGGCAGGTTTGAACCATAATCAAACAGATGCATTCCTGGGACCAAGATATTAATGTGAAACAGCTTACTATGTCAATGACACAACAGCTGTGGCTTTTCCATTCAATGTGTTATAGATTCTTGAGTAATGTTATACATAGATATAAACTTCAGGTTATAAATCATCAAT
>JAUPMG010000005.1:1508116-1519297 GCA_031762675.1 Pachysandra terminalis
TTATCTGCAAATTTGTTGGTTGGTCTAGGAAATATAGAAATGAGATATTCATTTCAGATGCCACATACCAAGTCAACGAACACTATGGGATAACCTCCAGTAGCCACACAGGTTGTTTTAGATGCGGTCAGTGCTAGCATAAGCATCTTTTCCACTTCAAGACACTGAAGTGGATAACCTCCAGTAGCCACACACTATGAGATATTTTGTTGTTGTACTTCTTGATACCTAGAAAGTGCATTGGCTCTATTAGAGTGCTACACCAATAGGATTCAACAGGGAGTGGAAAATCTACCCCATGTAATAGTGGAACATCCCCCTACTCCAATACTCGAGGGCTCTGGCTTTTTATGAAGACCTGTCAAAATTCAACTTAACTACTATACTTCTAGGAGGTTTCCACGGTATAAGGGGAAGCTTGGCAACAAGTGGAAGAGCAAAACTGCCATCCAATCTCTGTAGAAGTTGGATCCTAAAGCCTCGTGAAACTCCTTAGGGACTAATTCCCAGAGACTAATCATCAGTGTTTTTAGTTTCTCAGTGATAGAGCCCAGATGGTATGCTTCAAAGATTCTTGAGTTTCTCTCACTGCAAATCATCCATACCTGAATGAGACATCTGCATATGAAATTGCCTTTGATCCCACGTCCTATGTGTTACTACTGTCTGAGCATGTCTCAAATATCAAAAAGAATAACCTATACAACGTCCTGTGTGTTACCATTGTTTGAGCATCATTAGTGTTAATGTTCTTAGAACCGCATTTCCACATAGCCATGTGAAAGAACTAAGAAGCATTCTGTGGAATAGTGGAACTCAAAACTCGTAAAGAAGGATTTTGTGGTTAACAGAGATCCTAGAGTCCTTAGCTGGGGGATCAGTGACTAAATTCCAAGACAAACGGGATGGAGACCAAAATTGTACATCAGCTATTGAACACTCTTTACTAGGGAAAATTTGAAGATGCTAGGGTTCAACAGAAACAGAGGGATCCTCCCACCATAGATCTTTCTAAAATCGGATGCAAGAATCATCACCAATGTAAAAATGAGAATTAGGAAAGAGAAAATGAGCGGTATTTATCTATATTATTATTATTATTATTATTATTATTATTATTATTATTATTATTATTTTGTAATGAAAGCTTTATTAGAGGGGAAAGAAGAGTATAAGAAGGCTGTCCCAACCAAGACAGCAGGCCAGCCAAACAAACAAAAGAAACATAAAAACAAGAAAGAGGCATTCCTCTAGAAAACAGCCAAGAACTAACCCTTCTCACATATCTCCTCCCTTGGAACTTCCCTAACCTTGGCCTCTCTCAAAATCCCATATTTGGCTAGCCAATCCACAAGGTCTGGATTATTTTGGAACCTTGAAGAATGAGATGTTCATTGCAAGGGTCAGAGGTCAGGACAAAGGGACCAAGTTGGCCAGCCTTTGGGAGAACGTCTGTGGTTTAGCAAACTAAAAAATGATTGTGGAAGAGTGTCCCCTAATTTCCAGGGGAGGAAAACCAAGCTATCTCGCCTCACTGAGCCCCATCACAAATGTGCTCTTCCACCCCTCTCCTCCCCTACTCTCCCTTTGCAATTAGGGACATTTCTGTCATGGTAACACCTTTTGGGGAGTAAGGCCAGATGGTGCAACCCTCTGTATGAAGCATTTCTGGTACCAGTCAGGTTTGCCTTCCAGGATAAAAGTGCTGAAGGTGCAACTGATTCCACTAAAGAAATTCTAAGAAATATATCCCATTCCTTCTCATTCATCTTCTGCTATTATTTCCTTTTTCCTAGAGCTAAATTTTATGAACTGCAGCTTCTTGTCTTGATTACGTAGTTCCATGAGGTACTATTGGCATCAAGAAGAATAAACTATAAGTGCCCTCTTCTTTTCTTCTCTTAACTTTACTAAAAAGTTCTTACTGGGTGAACCTTCCTTGGATAAGAATGTTTTTATTTCAATCAAAATTGTCTTCTTCGTTAATTCTCAAGGAAGTTCCGGGGACTGCAGTCTGACCAGATTTGTCTTACAAGTTCCCATGGATGGTTTGGCATTTGGTCCTGACTTTAAAACATTCATTGGATGCTTTTACAAGTACAGATCATCATAAAGCATAGGAATCTCTGCAGAGGAGAAACCAGACAAAGTACTATAATATAATGTGAACCGGTATAGATAGAGAATTGTGTGAAACCTTGATGGAACAGAATATGTTAGTTTACTTTTTGATTTTCTCCTGTGGATGTCTTTATCATCACAGACCTTGCCTGGGTTGATTTTCATTTGATAACTGAAGAGGCAAACATTTCCGCCAGTGTAAATAGTCATAATATAAATATTTTATAATTTCTTATTCGTTATTCTTTTTGATAGTTGGTTGGTTTCTTGCCTTAAGAAATTAATGTTCTTGATCATAGAAATACAAAAGCTATCTTCAAAATTATCATGTTCTTATTGAGCTTTGTTATGTCACAGGAGGAAATCCAGAAAAAAACTGGCTATGTTGTAATGCGAGCAGAAGGAATATATGATGTGGATGCAAATACGTCAATTGATCAGCTCTGTGAAGATCTAAATGTCAAGTTGCCTGAGGTATATAACTCTCCATGGTGTTCATCAACGTTTTTTTTTCTTCCATTTTTTTTCTTTGTCATGTTAGAATTTGTATTTTATTTCTCCCAATGTGCCTATCTCTGTAGAGCTTTTCTTCTCAACATGTAATGAAATAATGCCACTAATAAAGTTAAAAAGTCCTTAGCAGTAGCATTCTTTCCACATGATGCAGCTAAACTGTTTATTTGAGAGCGCTGCTGCATGCGTATTTGAGAGCTTGGATGGGCATTGCTGATGTTTTAGTCACAATATCAGCAACAATATTTGCCTCCACTATATGTATGGTTGCTAAATACAAAATCATAATTAGATAAGATATATAAACAGTCTCCACAGGTTCTTAATTAATATGCTTAGGTTGGCATCTGCCTGTTGTTGTAGCGTTACCACTGTGTTACCGAGTCACTTTCAAGGACATGTTTTTTGACTCCCATATCTGGAGCAAGTTTGAGTCCATCTTGTATAATCCACATTTCTGCTTTGCTGTTAGTGGTATGTACCAAGTTCCTTGCAAAACCAGCCAAAAGATGACCTTCCTCATCCCCGACTAATCCTCCTGCACCTGTGTGCTCTGTATCATTAAATCGTGAGCCATCGGTATTTTATTTCAAAAGACCAGCAGATGGTGTTTTTAACTTGATCCAACTTTCTACTTTCTCTTCTTTTCTTGTGTACCTGTTTGATAGTCATTTCACACACTTGCCTCATTCTCATTTCATATGCTTTATACAGAGGGAGATGATAATTTTTTTAGAATCAAGTCTCTCTCTCTCTCTCTCTCTCTCTCTCTCTCTCTCTCTCTCTCTCTCTCTCTCTCTCTCTATACATAGACATATATATATATATATATATGTGTGTGTGTGTGTGTGTGTGTGTGTGTGTATGTAGTCGGACTCAGATCAGTATGGATCAGAGCTAGGTGTGAATCTAGTTCATTGACAGCCCTAAGCTTAACGGAGGTAGTGTTCATTTTTATGCTACTCAGCACCGTCCATTTTTTTGCTAACATTTTAGTGTATGCTGATACATAACAAATTGATGCCAATTTTTTAGTTCCAACCTTATTCTCTTTTTATTTCCCCTTTGTAACACCGTACAAAGTAAAGGCGAAATTAGCTGCACTGTACTTGTTCATCATTCTAAGGGAATGTTCACATACTTCTCTTATGCATTACAGGATCATCAGTATGAGACAGTATCGGGCTTTATATGTGAGGCATTTGGTTACATACCCAGGACAGGCGAGAGTATAAAAGTGATACTTGAAAAGGCAAACCTAGAGGAGAACAATGAATATAATGAAGGAGAATCAGATCACCATGATCAGAAGGAAAAGCATCATATATTTAAACTTGAGGTATGGTTTGTAACCTTTTTGCTTATATAGTTCTTGGAAGTTTCGTTATAATATATAGCAACTGTATTTTGTTAGTACTTTTTTTTTAAGTTTATTAGGAGACTAGGAAATGATAGATATTTGCACTTAGAATGAGCTAGCCCAACACTTGCTTATCTCTTATTTTAGTCGGAACTGCCCGTCGGGGTTATTATCTTCCTTTTGTATCACCAATCATTAGGGTCCTTGGCAAGACTCACAAAAGATAAAATCGATTGGAATTGTAAAGAAGTTGAATAGCCTAAAACCGGAGACAAAAGATGCCCATATGTTTAGAGACCAAAAGGATCTGAAGGAGTTCTGATTATGCAACCTGTAAAGTCCTATTATTGACTATATTTCCTCTTGACCAGTTAATGATTTGTCAAGATTTTTCCTTGTTTGGCAAGACTTATAAAGGCAACGAGTCGCTGGGATTGATGTGGATTCCAGAGAGATTTGGATGGATATTGTCAATGGCATTGGAAAGATTTTCTTGTGAATGCATCCATATGCTTTGATCTCTATACATAAATTTTAAAGATTGTGGGAAGTGGAGATTTCTGTCAGAAGGGGAGTAGAATTTGACAAGGTTAAGACCTGTGAGTCTTCATGGATCTTTTTAAGTTGAATCAGTATGGAGATCAGAACCCTTTATGAAACTATAAACTCATTTTTGTGCTGCAGAGAACATCTTAGGATATCAGAGTGCTATTATTCTAGCTAGAAAGGGATCAATGTTGCATTGATACGATTACATGCGAGAATCTGACAGTGTTGAATTGGCCAGATTCGAGAAATTAGGATTCATGGACATAGAAAAATATTTAAATTAAATATTGTACTGGTATTTTCTTTGCTTTTCATTTTGTTATTTATAGTGATTCAGTATTCTTAATTGGATTGCCCAGTGTATCCTATTGCTTTTTGTGGGTTCCTTAATAGAGTCGTCATTTTTAATCGACAGAAAAAGTAACATAGTAAAAAAATAATTAAATGCATAACAGTATGTTGGATTAATCAGTTTAAATTTAATGAAATGCTTTTGTGCAAGTATAAACAAAGTTTAATGAGCTTAACAATATCATGTTAGCGCTTTGAAACTCTTTATAGGGAAACATAGTCATATTCTATCTTAGATTTTAATTTGATATAAATTTGAATAGGAAATCTATTAGTCATACTAGAATCTGTTTAGTATAGAAGTATATGCTCTATTAAATATTAATTTGTGATGTGAATATCGAAAGGAAATCTATGAGCATTGTACTAGGATCAGCTGATTATTGGTGTTTGACATATGTCTAAAATGAGTATATCAGTTAAGTAGATCTGTGCATGCCACAAAGAAAGAGATCCTTTGACCTTCTTTGATCATAGCTTCTCCATTGAACCGAGTAAAGGTGTCTTCCAAATATTTGAGAATGTAGATTGAAGAATATGAATGCTATGCTTTTCATTTATATATTTTATTGAATTTTCAAAACACTATTGTTGGCATTAGTGATTCACCACCAACAATTTTTGCAGTCATATTAAAAGTACTTTCTTCAATCCAAACTTCCATTTGTTTTGAGGAACAAAATATGTTTCAATACACTGAGTGGAGGATCTATGCATTAGGTATCCATCTTAGATGAGTACTGATGTGCTTAGAAAGTCAATAATTTTTCAAAAATCTAGTTTGTATCTCACTCAGTTTGTAACTTCATCCTACTAATACGTACTAAGGGAGCCATATTAAAAGGAAGGCCCAATTACTTAGAAACTGGATATTGGTTACTTGCTGGATAACTAAAGCTGCATATATTTGGTAGGCCTATTCATGGAGTTAGATGACCATCTTCTGATTTTTGTTGATGTATCTCATCAAATCTCAGTTTTGCTGTAGGTTGGAACCCTGTCAAATCCTTTACCAATCTATTGTCCGTCATTTGGGTAGTCAAAAATAGCAAAAAAAGTTGTAAATTAAAAGAATAATGAAGCAGTTGGTGTTGTGAAATGTTTCTTGCACATTGACTTCAATAGGAAACATATAGTTCATATAGGACATTCACATATGTATCACAGCCTTGAGTGGCTTCTAACTGCACCAGGCACTTGTCTCTTGTTCTTTTCCTCCACATCATCCACAAACTCTCCCTTTCAACTTTACTTAGTTGTGTCTTAAATCATTTGAAAAATAGAAAGACTAGTGCTTTGATTCTTCTTGATTAACATTTTTTTAGATTTCAAATTTCTATTTAATTAAATCTATGGTAATATAAATTTTTAAAATCAATTTTGAAGTGCTTGCCCCTATCCTGGGATTCCCAATAATGGAGTTACGGATTTTCAGTACTGTATGTATATTTTGTTGTCTAATCCGTGACTTGTAGTTATTTGTTTTTCAACAACTGAAGTGGTGGGGAACTGGGGATTATTTGCTTGTGCTTTATTTTTTGTTTCTTACTTTTGTTGAAGGTTCATGATTAAACTACTTGTATGCTTGATAGACGTTGATATCGAGGTAAAATCTATATCGGAGTGGAATAACTTTTGAACATATAAAAAACCAACTTCCTAGAGTCATGACGGTGTCTTAGTGAATATTGCTTGTCTTCTTTTCCAAAAGAGATGAAAAGAAAACAATACTAGTTTCATCTGCTATGCAATATAACTGTGTGTGTGTGTGTGTATGTCTCAAACCGTTATATTCTCCATTACTTTTTAAAATATTGGAAATTTTCTTTTATTGTTGAATGTTACCAACAATGTATGTGATGGTACCTGAAATCTTCTCTGTGAATATTTATTCAAGCGTTTTTTTTGTCGCACGTGTACTGAATTTAAACTTGTTTTTTTTCACCTTAAGCACTCTCAATTTTTTTTCCTTATTCTAATCTAGTGCACGTACATCACTCTATTTTTATTTTGTAAAAGGCATATTGAAGAAAATCTCTACTAGTTATCTAACCCTTAAAAAGAAATCTGCCTATTTATCCCCCTATGGATAACCTATGATCTTTTTGTATACCAATATTTGTTCATGTTTTTTGGATATGATTTACCAAATAGTTAGTGATCTTAATGAATGTGGTGCAGATACTGGCTGGAAATGCGAGAAAAGTGAGCGCAGTTCGATTTGAACGGATAAACCGTGATGATGCAGGATCAGAAACCAAGGAGGTAACTCGTTTGTTTCCAAAATTCATGAAAAGGAAATGGAAAGGTGATGAAGATTCAAATAAGAGTGAAGATGATGATACTCCATTTCAGGAGAGACCGGAAGATGGCCACTCTGATAGTTCTGTAATCGCTGAACATGAAGATGATAGCAATAACAATAAACATTAGTTACATGACTCGGTTCTCGTCCTATTCATACATCACTAGGGAAGAAAAGAAAACCAAAAGGAGATGGGGAAATAAAGGGGTAACTAGCATGTAGGTTTGTTTACAGATGAAGAGAAGTATCGACGTCGGAATCATCAAAATTATTCGATGTGTGCACAATGGCTGCATCTGTTGGCCATAAATTCAATATTGGAGTCTCAATGGGCAGGAAATCGGTATGCTTGCTCTGCAAGTTGGAGCCAAGGGAGAGAGAACCTTGAGGAGGTGGTCTTGGTGGAAGGATCAATTCGGGGTGGAAGAACAGCTTGGATGGGTCATCATAACGCATAGTTGGGCTGACCCGTTCGGGCTCAGAGAAGAGTCTCAGGAGCTGTCTTTCTTCTCTCATCTCCTTCACCTTCTGCAATTGTCGGAATCTCTCTTGCAAGAGAGCAATGGAGGAATGAATGACAGTGGGATCATCTCCTTGCCTGCCCATTGTGAGAAGTTGTAATTGTGAATGAGACTGATAGGAGTGAGAGCTTTAGGGGGTCTTAAAGAGTCTGTATGTGTATATATAGGAAATGGGTATTGTCTGTTCCCATTGGCTTATTGAATTTGAAGCCCTCTTAATTGATTCTGGATGATCTAAAAGTGATAAGAATCGGCAGAAGAGGCGCAAAATTCAGGAAAGAAAAGTCATGAGACTAATCTAAGGAGGCTTGGGTTGGTGGATGGGCGGAGCAAAAGGACTTTGAAGGGAGAAAAGGTTGAGAGAGAAGGTCCAAAGGAAGTTGGAAGGTAGTGCTTGGAAGGGGAATAAAGAGTTGGTTAACGCTTTGTCGGCTTGTCTTCAGGAACCCTTATGGCTTCGGAGAAGATGGTGCGTGTTTGTTCCTTTTTTTTATTTTTAACTTTTCTTTCTTGTTTGTAGTAAAAGGGAAAGGCGAGGTGTGTCAGATAAGACAAGGGTCCGTCCGTAGATGGAATAATTATTGGAGTTGATGATGTTTTGATTGAACTCCAAAGTTGTAGAGAGAGAGAATACCCAAAGTAGCCAACATTCCCCCGCCCTCCGCTCTGCTACAGCATCTCACACACCATTCCTTGCAACAGAAACTTTCTGTTTTGTCTTGGAACTAGTGGACTGAAATGGCATGGAGAGGGGAAAGCTGTAGATGCTGTTGGATTGGATGCTCCTTTTTGGCAACAAAACAAGAGCCCTTCTCTATTATTTCATTTATGGATCGTTGAAGGAGATGAATGAGAGGGCGCGTGCAATTGAGAAGGTTGCCTAGGACCAACAACAAAAGAATGTGTGTCGTATGCAGTTAGATGGACATGCATATTCCTTGTCAACATTAGGTTTTAAGGGACATCCTCATCATGGTTGCCATTTTCATTGGGCGTTACCCCACCCCTAGGAGGACGACCATCCCGACTCAAAAACATTCTTTTAGTGCATAATTTTAAGTGTCAAAATTATGGTGCAACAGAGCAAATTAACAAGGGAGGGCGCAAGGGTTTTTTTTTGGTGTCCGTGCGGATGGTCATTTGATCACTTCCTGGAAGACATGGAATCAAACCCCCGGCCCTCCCCACCCCTCTTTTGAAGGGTAGTTTTTTTTTTTGGTATGTCCGTGCTGATGGTCATTTGATCACTCCCCCCATAAGGAGACACGGAATCAAACCCCGACCCTCTCCACCCCTCTTTTGAAGGGATGTTCTACCCATAGTTTGGGGACGGCAAAAGTGTGGTACGGTATACGTACGAGAACAATTCGGATTAGATAATTAAAAAAAAAAGAAAACGACAAAAATTCGGCTCTAAAATACGAGAGCATCAAAAAGTCGTAGACGGTAACATTCGTGTATAGTACTTTTCAGTCTAAAAAATTCGGTAATGTACATGGGTTAAGATAAATATATTGGGGTTTGTATGTTAAGTATTTATATCAATATATATATATATATATTTTGAATTCAAACTATATGTCATTTGAATTCATCACAAACATTGAAAAGAAAGTTAAACCTTCGTTATTTAGTTTTTTTATTGAAGAAGTTAGAATCATAGAAGTGAAGTTGAATCCCAATTTGATTTTTTTATTCTCTTTCTTATTACTACAAACCAGTAACAAGATATTACTCATAGTTCAAGATGACAAAAGAGGATTTTTTCAATGAAACAATTTCACCCCATATAAATTCCTTCAGAGAGTACAAATCTTTACAAAGGCACAAATAGATCATTTCCAAATTAAAATATA
This sequence comes from Pachysandra terminalis, assembly GCA_031762675.1. Taxonomy (NCBI): domain Eukaryota; kingdom Viridiplantae; phylum Streptophyta; class Magnoliopsida; order Buxales; family Buxaceae; genus Pachysandra; species Pachysandra terminalis. The sequence continues at coordinate 1,517,693 of JAUPMG010000005.1, forward strand.
TACAATGTAGACACAAATTCAAAAGATGTCTCTAGATTCTAGAAGATTTGATGACAATACAAAACAATAATACAAGTTTCAAATGTAACAAATGAATGTGAGGCTTTTATCATAAACAGTCTACTAGCTGTTGAAAGTGAAAACTGTTGTAGCAGAAGTCGGATTGGAGCTTAGAAGTTAGAACTTAGAACGGAGTTAATAGACTTGCATTCCACGAGATTGGATCTTGACAAGTTGCCAACTCTGATTGAATATCATAGAAAGCATTCTAACAAGAGTAATCATTGAGTAAAGAGTTGTTGAGGAGAGCAAAAGGGAAGTTTACCTTGAGTTTGCACTCTACAGTCGGACTTCGGCTGTAATAGAACCTAGTCTGCACTTTGCAGTCAGCTGTTGCAAAGGGTATCCCTCCAAAGTCCAAAGACTCCAAACTAAGAAGAAAAAGAAGAAGAGAAGAAGAGTCTCTTACCGTATTAAGATACTTAAGTCTCAAAATCAAGGGTTTTGTTTCATTGAAAAGTTCCAATATTCTTAGGAAGCAGTACCCAATTAAAATCATTGTCTATTTTGGGTCTCTTGTTATTAAGAAAAGAATGTTTTATATTTTATTTTAACCTTTATTTTAACTTTATATCTACACGTTTTTTTCTAACCTTTTAATATGAATTTTGTTTCATACATGTATTATACAATAAATAAGAAAAATATACGTATCATTGAATTGAAAACGTTTTTTCCTAACCTTTTAATATGAATTTTGTTTCATACATGTATTATACAATAAATAGGAAAAATATGCGTATTATTGAATTGAAAACACCAAACAAGTGTATTTTTAAAAACTACATACATATATATATATATATATATATAAAACGCATATTATACGTGATTTTGCTAACTATGATCCTACCAACGTCCCAAAGACGGGAGGACAGTGAGGGTAGAAGTTGCATAGCAGGTAATCAATCGTTAATCCATGTTACAAGGACCAGAGGTTTCATCCACTCTTTTATCGATTCTCTTTTTGAAGAACAGAGGGTCGTGAAGTTTTATTTTTATCTATTTATGTGTTCTGTTTCAGTTTTGTCCGAAATTAGGTTTGTTTAGAATTGTTCAATCACTATTTATATATACAACGACGTATTCTGTATTACATTAATTGTACAAAATCAAAGAAACTTTTTGAGTTAAATGAATACTCACATCATCATCCCACCATAGGGGAGATATCTTCTTCTGCTTTGATATCAGCTCCAACGTTACCCAACATAACCGCTGTCAACATTAGTTTACCTGCATCAGGGAAATCCTTGTGCTGCATCAAGATCCCTTCCACAGAAGAAACTAGTTCCTTCATTGGAAGCTCCATGTCATCTTGCCTCAATGGCAGTACCTCGCCGAATCCTCCTTCGTATGTCTGTGCAACAGGTCCGTAACACCTGTTTGCAGCCTGGAAGAGCACAGTCTCGCTTAGAACCCGTAGGGTCTCTTCATCGGTCCACCCTTCTTTTATAGATGCTTGGTAGAGTCTAGTCCAGTCATCTTGACTGGCAGCATACTTCCAGCATTCTTCCAGAAGCCTTCTGTTAGACTTCCGGAAGG
>JAUPMG010000005.1:1545321-1556186 GCA_031762675.1 Pachysandra terminalis
ATGCGGGCTCTGTTAGAGGGATTTTGTCGAAGTGTCTAAGATGGATCTCGGAAGTCTACGAGTGTAATTAATTAATTAAATCTTACTTAATATCTAATTTTTCATCTGGTCTTTTAGATTGGCTACCTAAATTAATTTAATTTCTTAATTAACCTCACTTTCTGAGGTCAGGGATCTAATGGGCATACACCTAGGCTGTTAGTGAACCTAGTTTAATTGTTTTGAAATCATCTCCATCACTAATTTAATTAATTGAGATTAAGGTTTCAGGTCATTACAGGAAGAAACTTGGTCTTGAAGAAAAGAAAAGAGAGGGAAGAAAACTGTGTTTGAAGGAAGAAGAAGAAGGCAAAGAAGGATTTAGTGATCTTTGTTGTTGGAAACTATAGAGGAAGGGATTCCTTCGATCATACGGTAGTCATGTTCATGTATCATACCAATGCTATAGATATATGTATAATGCATGATCTATGGATTGAAGCATGATTAGGCTAGAAATCTAGTAGAATGAGAGTGAATGAATAGCATGTTGATTGCTTAGTTGATTAGCATGATTTAAACTTATGGTTGCAGTGTTTATGAAGTTCTTACATGTTCTTATAAATCATATATGATTTCTGAGATTTATGTTATTATTTTGATTGATTTGTAGTCTAAATCTGTTTTCATAAACTAGATTGTTATATGTTAGATTTGGATCATTAATATATTGTTTAGAAATTGATAATTGAGGTTTAGAACCTTAGAAGTATATATTTTGGGTTATGGGGCACGCCTAGGTGAAAAACTCAGATCTGGGCTAAATTTCAAGTTCGGTAGGACTCCCAGTAGATGCCTGTGATCACCCCACGGTCGGGTAGACCTTAAGCCGATCAGGTAAACATGGAGTCGCCACCGTTCATTGGATTCGGGTGTGAATGGTCACCCATGATTTTAACAATTAATTTAAAAAATAAACCAAATAGGAAGCTTAGGATGGTCTAACTAGATTTTGGGTAAGGAGGTTTAGTTAAGAGAGTGGGAAGGTGTTAGGCACCCACTCTCTTCCGGTTCAACCGGTTACCTGGTTCAAATTTATTTGGCCAATTTATTAAAATCTAAAATAAATCAAAATTAATAAAGATCTAAAAATGCCTAATATAATATAAACAAATATCCTAAAATCAATAAAATCTAAATTCCTAAAGACTAAGACCAATAAAATTAAACTAGCCTAATTCCTTTAAGCTAATGATATAAACAAAATAAAAGTATAACAAAATTAGATTATTAAATGCGAAAATAAATAAAATACACAAAAGCATACATTGAAAATCCATTAATCAATCACATATTAGTCAAAAAAAATTCATATTATACTCTTAATTATCACAATTTTCATGAAAAAAAATATATATACCTATAGCAATTGGAGATGTGTGTCACCCTCTGCTTTGAGCTCCTTAACTTGGCTTGAGATGGTGGCGGCAACAAAATAAAGGATAAGCTATTTTTTTCTTTTGCTACCCGAAAAGCAGGGCCTTAGGGCCGAACTCCTTTTGGTTTTACTTTTTTGGGGGGGTTTTGCTATTGTAATTTCTTTTTAGGTGGGATTTGTAATGAAATTTTTCTGTTTTTCTTTTTTTTTTTTTGTTTACAGAGAAGAAGACGAACTGGGTGGAGAGAGGAGAAGGGAGAAAGAAGAAAAAGAAGAAGAGAAAATGAGGAAGAGATAGAGAGAGAGAGAGAGAGAGAGAGAGAGAGAGAGAGAGAGAGAGAGAGAGAGAGAGAGGGGAGTTTTGGTGAGATGGGAGTGGCAGGCACAAGCGAGAACAGGGGCCGAAAAAGAGACGGTCGTTGTTGGTGTTACAGGTGTGGATGGGAGAAATTCAAGCATCCGAGGTGCTCTGTTTAGGGAAGTAAGAAGGGTGAATAAGAGGTGGGAGAGAATAGCTATGAGGGAAAAGAGAACAGGGACAGGGTGGTGTGACTTGTGTGAGAGGTGCGTGCACAAGAGCAGCGAGGCGGTATTGCCGGAATGCACGGAAGCAGGGGTCGCCGGAAGAGAGAGAAACAGAGGGTGCAGTGGGGTTGCCGGAAGATGGAGTTTCGTGAGAGGGAGAGTTTGGGGAAGAAGAGGCTGGAGGGGCGTCGGTGCGGAGCCAGTGTGGGTCACAGGTGAGTGAGAAAGAAGAAAGGATTAAGGAGGAGGAAGTTTCTGAGAGTCAATTTTTTGTCCGTGAGAATCTGCTGAGATTTCGTGAGAGAGGAGAACCGAGCTCTCCCTTTCTTTATAATTTTTTTTCTACCTTTGCTTTCAATTTAGCAACTTTCTTTTTCAATTGAATTTAGAAGCTTTGTCTTTGTTTGAATTGGTTTTAGATGCCCCTTGAATTTAGAAATTCATTTATTTTGAATTGAATTTAGAAACTCTCCCCTTTTGCTTGAATTGTATTTCAAAATTTAGAAACTCTCATTTTGTTTGAATTGGATTAAAATTTAGAAACTTCCCCTTATAATTTGGTTAAGACTAGAGAATCCCTTTTTTACTTATTTTGAATTTAAAAGTTTTTTTTTTCTCTTTTTTTAGAAGGAATCCAAATTCGGTTCTTGTTATTTTGTTTTTATTTTATCAAATCACCCATAATTATTTATTTTATCTCCCTTGCACCCCAAAATATCTTTTATTATCTAATTATTTTTTTGTCCTTTTTTGTTAATCTAACCAAAAATGACCCTTTAACTCCTGGACTCGAAATTTTACAAAATCACAAGCGTTTCAAAGGTGTTTCGACGAGGAGTCCAAATTTGATGTTGGAAAAATGTCTCGACCCTTGGATTTTACTGCTTGATCCAAATGACCGGGTTAGGGGTAAAACTGTCATTTTTCCAACGGACTTCGAATTAGTCCAAGATTATACTTGTTGGAGAGCATTTTGGCTCAGGAATTCAATTTTGAGGTTGAAAATGGATTTATGACTGAAATGGATTAGACGGAGTCTACCAGGGGTATTTTGATCATTTCACATGATTTTTGGAATTTTCAGGAAAAATTGGCAATATGATTGGGGAATGGTTTAGAGATGATTGAGAGATAGGAAAAGTCAAGCTCAAACCTCCAGGAACTGCAAAGATCAAGAGAAAGTCACTCTCATGCAAATTGGGGTGTCTACATTGCCGAAACATCTACCGAAAAAGCCCAAAAATAACATTCTCTCGAGACAATCTACCGAGCTTCGGTAAATGATCTACCGAGACTTTCAGTAGGACTCTCGGCAGATACCGAGGATCTACCGAGCTCCAAATGGGATGAAATTTTAGGGAAAGTTCCCTTGGAGAATTGTACACATGCCTATGAGGTTGGTTTGTGTGCAAAAGAAGTGGTTATGGTCGAATATTAAAAAGTGTATAGGAAGGTTCGAAATTTAAGAAAATAGGGTCGTTTTGGATGAAATATAAGGAGACATTGACTTTAATGATTTGGATATGGATATAGGACCACAAGGTAGGATTAGAATGATTACAAATGTCTGTGTGAGAATTTGAATGGTTTGAGTGGTGCTTGTTGCATCCACTGTTTTGACTTATGTTTGGTTATGATGATGACTTGTATGGTGTAAGATGGTACTGGGAGTATCCCCACTTATGAATGGTTGTTTATGATTGAATGGTTTGTATGATTTGGATTATGATCTTGTACAGGTGTATTTCCACCACGAGTGAAAGTCCCGAAAGGAAAGGTATTGTTATGGGTGTATTTCCACCAAAGGTGAAAGTCTCTAAAAGAAAGGTATTGTGTACAGGTGTATTCCATCGTGGGTGAAAGTCCTTAAAGGAAAGGTATTGGTTACATGTGTGTTTCTACTGTGGGTGCAAGTCCCTAAAGAAATGTATGGTCTACTAGTGTATTCTATCGTGAGTACAAGAATTTTAAAGAATAAGAATGGTGGCATTCCACAGTGGGTACAAGTCCCTAAATGAATGGGTTGATTAGTACATGTATGTTTTCATTGTTGGTGCAAGTCCCTGAAGGAATGGTTGGGTACTGGTGTTTTCTACTATGAGTGCAAGTCTCTTAAAGAATAAGAATGGTGGCTTCTACCGTGGGTGTAAGCCCCTAAAAGGATGGGTCATATGGTCGTGAGTTGGATTGAACATGTGATTGAGCTAGGCCTAATTACCCTCGAATTGCATTGCACTTCATCCTCATTCCATAATTGCATCATACCACTGGCATTGCATTGCACATGATGAATTGAGGTGCTGGTTTGTGCATTTTCATAAGTGACTTGTTTGACTTACTTGTGCTTGTGATTGGGCTGTATTGGTCGTAGCATGGTGGGACCATATGTATGTTGGTCATAGCATGGTGGGACCATGTAGTTGTTTGTGAACATAGTGTGACTATATAATTGTTATGTGATATGTGTTTGCTTGTGTTACATGGTGAGACCATGTGTATGTTTGTTGTGGCATAGTGAGACTATGTAGACTTTGTGTAGAACATGATGGGATCATGTGGGCCGTGTTTGACATAGTGGGACTATGAGGTTTTGGTTGTAATGCATGATGGGATTATGAGTGCCCTGTGATTTATCATAGTGGGACCATGTGATCAGTTAACTTGATATGATATGATCGTTTGTATAGTTTTCAATGTGAAAAGAGCTTGCTATGTTAAATGTGGTATACGTATTTATTATGTGAATTTTAGTATGATGATAAGCATGCTACACATATGACTGTGATATTACGCGGTAATTGAATGCATGAATTAACTGTATTGTTATATATGCATGAAAGTAATTACTGTAATTTTGTTGGTTTCTCTACGAGGCTTCGGCTAACCCTTAACTCTACAGATAATCAGTTCGGTTGACTTGCTGGCTTGGAGATGAGGTGTATTTGGATTTAGAGACTTGATACTTTATTCCTGTTTTTATGGATTTGGTTTGACCCCGAGTGGGCATAAACTTGTAAAGGATTATTTTACTTTACATTGTGGGTTTAAAGCTTAATAGACTTGAGCCGAGCTACATGTTTGGTTTTCATTGAGAATTCCGCCGTTTATTATTTTTGAGACTCTGATTAATTAGGGTGTGGTTAAATATGTGGTTGGATATCCGTGTCCATGTGGTGAATCCAAAGGTTATTCCCTTAGAATCCTCGAGATCCTATATCTCGGATTTGAGGCGCGACAACTGTTGCTGCAACTCGGTGGAGGGTGGAGCTGCTGCTGCAACTAACAGAGAAGAAGAGAGGAGTTGGTGGTGCGGTCGAGAGAGAATGGAGAGGGTGGAGAGACAGAAGAGAGCATGAGCAACGAAGAGGGTAAGGGCAAATTTGAAATAAATTTTATCAGATTTTCTGGCGACGCAAAATCGCATCATTTGAATGAGAAAACAAAATTGGCTATTTTTAGCCAAAAGTTCTTAAGAAAACTATGGGACCCACATTCTTTTCTTGTTCTTGCAAACCAAATGGTCAAAGGAAAAAAGAGAAGTACACTTTCTTTTCCTTTGACGCACTTTGACGGTAACCAAACGCAGCCGTAATAGTTCCATCCCAATCCCAACTAGGGATGGCAATGGGTTGGGTTAAACGGGTAATCTGCCCCGCTCCTCCCATAATGGTTAGGATTTGGTAACTCACGAGTCTGGTTAGGGTTTGGCTCAACTCGTCCAATTGCGACTCACCTATGTTTTAAATATATATTTTATATATAAGTCTATATTAAATAAATATATTTAAAATATTAAAGATTTTAACTCAAAAAAATAGATTTTTTTAAAAGAACCTTGTAACTGGGTCAAACCCGCTACACCCCACTACCGCCTCGATAGGGTTAGGAGCAGGTTTGGTATTAGGGGGCTCCTTTAGGGGTGGGTTAGGGTTCGTCAAAACCCCCGTTGCCATCCCTAATCCTAGCAAAGTACTTCACCTTTAGAGGCATTGAGCCTCCTAAATCTTGCTAAGCATAAAAAATTCTCACTAATTGCTACAGTGATGGTCTCTGATTGTTACTATCCACTTCCATACAATGATAAAATTCCCAAAAAAAATTATCCTTCAAGCATACAATATGACATGAAAAAAAAAGCTCCCCCTCTGCTGAATTTGTTTCCTCAGCCCAAATTATACAACTTGAGACACTACATAAATGTAATGGATAGCAAATAGGATTGCTGCTCCAAACCCCAAATAGAACAAATTAGGGCTTAGAGGAAGAAGTGAAATTTCAAACACAGAATATGTCAAGGAAGTACTTTTCACCTTGGTATTATTATTTACTTTCACTTACAAAACAACAAACAACTGAATATAGAAGCAACAACCTACAATTAACAAACAAGTCATACTTACTGGTATCTGGGGAAAAAGGACTTAACATGCAGAGGTCATTAGATAAGATCAGGGTCCCATGTAAACTGCTCAATGCTCATCTGTCTCAGAGACCTCACCATATGCTCGTCAGACGCACGGATATGAACGAGTCTATTTTGTATGTTCTGGAACGCAGGACTATCGAATGCTTCAGATATTCTGTCACACTGTAATGGGTCTTCGGAAAAGTTAATCGGGGCTTCCGTAGCATTATCCTTCAGCTCCTCTGATTCATCCTCCAACATATTAATGAGAAGTGGAATGGCCCCTGCATCAGCCAAAGCTCCTCTATCCACATCATCGTAACTCAACTGGGCAACAGCCCCAGAAACCTTCTCCCTGACATCGTTACTCCCATCCTTCAAAAGTTCCAACAGAACTGGAATCGCACCGGAATTCCGGACAACAGATATCGAGTGCTTGTAACCCGAGAGATCCCACAGTACATCTGCAGCTGCAGCCTTAGCATCATCGTTATCTCCTTGAAGAATTCTCACCAAGTGTTCCGCAATTACTACCGCATTTACTTCTGCAACAGCTAAGATACAAAACACATCCTCTGCAATTTCTTTACCAAGAGGTTCAGGACCCTGAAGCAGCTCCACATATAAAGGAATGGCCCCAGCTTGACCAACTGGCCTGATATAATCGATGTGGGATGCAATTGTACCAAGGGCATTACCTGCTATTAGTTTAGTTGATATATCTCCATCCCGCAATAACTCAACCAGGACCGGTATAACACCCAAACCAACAAGCATCCGCCTCGCTCTTCTCGTCACGCCAAGCAATCCAATTGCCTGAGAGGCTCTAGCTCTAGAGACCATGCTGCCACACCTAGCAGATTCAACAAGACATGGAAGGCCCCCTAAACTGATAAGAACCCTCCTAACCTCTCTTAACAATGCCAATGCACTCAATATCTCCAACAAGTACCGCCTCGAGCCATCAATTGACGATGAACCAAGAAGATTGAGAACAACTTCCACCCCACCATTTCTAAATACAATCGATCGATTAAGGCTACCGAAAGTAACGATACTCCAAAGACATTTTATCAGAACTCTGAGGAACCCACCTTCCGAACCTGGCAATAACCTCAGCAGGATAGGAATGACACCAGACTGACCAATGACTATAGCCAACCCACCATTACCTTGAGAAGCAATGCAGTTTAAGCAGTAAGCAGCGACTTCTTGAATCGATGGGGTTGAATTGCTTACAGGGATTCCTAAAACCTCTACAAGGATTGGCACAGTGCGTGCCAATACATTATCCGGTGCATATTTCGAGAGACGGGCAAGCGTTATTGTGGCTCTTATTTGCAAATCCTCTGTCTCGCAAGCTATTACTTTCTCGTACAGAAGAAGGGATTCCTCCCAATCTACGCCCATCTCAACCAGCTTTCTCTTGGAACTATCCATCGAAAGAATTTCTAGTCTAGGAAATGATCAATGCCTCTAACAACTGTATAATCCATCCGGTCTTATGATTTCGAAAATAAACAACCGAGAACTCTCAAGTGCAAAAGGATGTAATTCAACTTGAGATTCTGCATAGCTCATCCAAGATAGATCTTTAAACTAGGAAAATAACCTAACCCTAGAAAATTCAAGCACTTCAAACAATTCCAAACACTCGAAACAATTCATAATCAACAACCAAACCATCCACCGATAAAAGTTCCTAGTCTAGGAAATGATTAATGCCTCCAACAACTTTATATTCCACCTGGTCTTAGGATTTCGAAAATAACCCACCGAAAAATCTCAAGTGCTAAAGGATGTAATTCAACTTAAGATTATGCATAGCTCATCCAAGATAGATCTTTAAACTAGGAAAATAACCTAACCCTAGAAAGTTCATGCAATTCAATAAATTCCAAACACTCAAAACAATTCATAATCAACAACCAATCCAATGCAATTCCTCATGAACTTGAGAAAACCCCCTAAAAAGTTCAGAATAAAATGCTAACTTCTTTAACACAAACTTCTAAATCTCCATTTATGAAACGATTGATAATACTTCAATAGCAGAATTTCCAAATTTTAAAGAAGTTCTGTAGAGAATTTTCTACGATCTTATGGAACGCGATCGAGTCAGCTTTCCATAAACCCAAACGGAAAAAGCAAAACTTCAAAACAAATTTTGTATAGAAGCAGAAAAGATCATTACATGGATGACGAGCGGAAGGATAGAGAGGAAAAAATAACCTTCAGGTTGATCGAGCTCGACAGATTCTTCGGTAAATCACTTCGATAAAACCAGAAGGAATACATGTCCGCTTTCATATATTGAATCTCTCTCTCTCTCTCTCTGTGCAAAGGAGAGATGAAATCAAGAACAAAAGATTTTGGCAATATTGGGCGGTGAAGTGGTCATCAAATAGGGAAGAGGAAAGGACAAACAGTGAAAATTTTCTGTGCTAGCCCTATAGTCACCTATATTTTCAAAAGCTCCTCTACACTTTAGGCTCTTTCAAGTTTAACCATATTCTAGAAAACAAATTTAGTTTTAAACTCTCCCTTATTTTTTTTAGATAATTTTGTGTTATTAACCTTGTGGTTGGTATTGTTGATCCCCAAAATCGGTTAACAAAAAAGATTAACAAGATAACTCAAGATGACAGGTGTCATTACCTGAGTGTTTAATCAATGAGGGAATATCGGTTCGAATACCTGTCTCGTAATGGCCTAAACCTTGACAGCCGTTCCAATACGAGGTTTTCGTGTATTTCAAGGTCAAGTCACAAACAGACCAAAAGAAAGGAATCGAAGATCCCAATGAATGGATTTATTGATGGCACAAAGGTATAAAAACTCTCAAGTCAGAGGTTTCAAATCTGTCAGCCGATTCTAGATTGCACTAAGTGTCCCCCTCCTTGTTTTATGAGAATGAGGTTTTTATAGTCAAAATTCTCGGACAAGGTTTAAGTAACAAGTGTCAATCATCGAGGGCTAGACATGGTAGGATGATTTCACGTGTCCTATCCCATATCGTGACTGTCACTTATCACTTTATACAAGTGTGCAAGCAATCTCTGCCTTGTGCTCAGTCGTTTTGATGTGACATCGTCCATGTGGGTCTGATCAACTGCCAACGACCGCCATGGGTCGGATGGGACGTTTCTCTGGGCTACCATCCCTTTAGGTATCTCGATTTCCTCCATTTTTTGTCTTATTATACAAATGGTTTAAGAAGCTCGGGACGTTGTCCTCGAGTGAGATCTTCTAAGGATAACTCCTTAACTAAAACAATTGCAACTCGATTATGAGTGTAGTGCTTTGCAATATTGAGTCAAGTCATAATTTGATACGTGATTTCGGGTGTTCTTATACCTGATGTATGACTATCCTAAAATAGTCACCTTTTGCCCTAGGTCTTAGGATGTAGGAAGAAGTCTTATTTTGCTACATGACTAGTGTAATGTTATTGCTTCTTGGGTAACCCTTCAGCATGTGAAGGTTTTGATATAACAGTGTAATATGAATCTCAACACTGAAGTTAGATCGGGATCATAATTCCAATGAAGAATTTCCCATCTCGAGGTGGGTTAGGCCATTATAGTCCCGTGTGGAATTATGTAGTCACCGCGCGAGACTGATATTGTTGTGAGATCATAAGGCCTTCTTGGTGAGATTGTTATCGGATTTGGTGATCACGTCATAAAGTCTGTTCTCATAAGATTGAGTCGCCTCTAACTGATCTTGAGATTAGATCATAAAATCTATTCTCGGATTTGAAATATGATCGAGTTGTCTCTAACCGATCTTGAGATTAGATCATAAAGTCTATTATTGGATTTGGAATAAGATCGAATTGTCCCTAACCGATTTTGAGATTTAGTTCATAAGTCTATTCTCGGATTTGGAATAGGATCGAGTTGGCTCTAACTGATCTCGAGATTAGATCATAATTCTATTCTTGGATTTGGAATATGATCTAGTTGTCTCTAACCGATCTCGAGATTAGATCATAAAGTCTATTCTCGGATTCGGAATAGGATCAAAATCGTCTCTATCCGATATTGAAGGTCAGACATTTTAGTCTATTCCCGAAACTGCACGTGCCTTTCCCGTGTCCGGGTACAGGTTCTTAAAAGCATGCCTTAAAAGAACTCTAAGGCGGGAAAAAGGTGGAACTTGACCAGCAGATGCCACATGGCTTCATCTTACTGGCCCAATTTGAATTTTCAAATTTAGGGGTCATCAGTATCGAATGTTACTCATCTCAATTAATAAAAATTTGAACGGTGTTGCAAAAATTGAGCTGCTTAGGCTGAGTTTGGCTCGGCTTGTGCTTATGGATAAGCACTCCTTGGTTAAGTTGCTCAATGGGAGCACTTATCCACAACAACAATAAAATGCTTATTTGAAAAAAATGGCATTTGGTAAATACATTTATTTAAGTGCATATGAAAGCTTAGGGGTAAAATAGGTATTATAAAAATATTATTAAAGTTTAGAAATAACATTTATTTAAGTGCTTATGAAAGTTTA
>JAUPMG010000005.1:1575798-1602357 GCA_031762675.1 Pachysandra terminalis
GTCTGATCCAAAGCCACTTGATACAATGGTTGTATTGTGGCTTAGGATCAGACCGGTCCTGGCCGATCCCGATATAGACCAGATTGGTCCGATCCTTGAAACCTTGGACCTGATGAATGCCTTCCTAAATTCTATTTTCGGGCCCTGGCCCAAAAGATAAGCCTAGAAAGGTCCATATTTATCGGCCACCTGAATTAAACGGGTATTCCAAATTAGACGAGTCCCGGACTCCCTCAAAACCCATAATAACCCAACAACGACAATAGACGTAAATAACGGTTTATAAGAATAACATAGAGACGTAGAGAGGGAGAGAGAGAGGCTGAATACTGAAGTCGAAGAAAGGAGCAGAAGCAGCAGCAGCCGAGCAGCGAGGAAAGATGAACACGGACATCACAGCGTCGGCGAAGCCGGAGTACCCAGTCGTAGATCGAAATCCTCCTTTCACAAAAACCGTCGCCAACTTCAACTCACTCGATTACCTTCGCTTTATCACCATCACCGGCATCTCCGTCACCGTCGGCTACCTTTCTGGTTCTATTCTCTTCCCTTCTCCTCTATCTCTTTCTCTCTCTATAGTTCCTCATCTTGCGATCTATTCGTAATCTCGAATTTGTCTTTTGCAGGAATAAAACCTAACATCAGAGGTCCTTCAATGGTGACTGGAGGTCTGATAGGGCTCATGGGCGGGTTCATGTACGCGTACCAGAATTCCGCAGGGAGGCTCATGGGGTTTTTCCCTAACGACTATGAGGTAGCTCGATACAAGAAATAGAATTCATTTCTAGGATCCTTATGTTTTAGATTTTCTTTTTTTAATTTTATGTTAAGGGAAACAAATGAAAAACATTTGGGGATTTTATTTCTGTTTGAGACTTTTGCTTGATTAAATAAATTTGTCTGTTCTTCTTGCTTGTTGGTTGTGTTTGTTTTGACATGAAATTATGTGTTATTGCAATCAATGTGCGATTTATCTGTTCCTTGATGGTTCATTCAAGGTTTTAAATCTTGACATCACCAGAAATTTTACAAGATTTTTTCTGGTAAAATTTCAGCGATATTTTGCTGGGTTGGAGAAATATTGGAGAAATATTTCTCTATATTTTGCTGAAATTTTGCTATATTTTGCTGAAATTTTGAAAAAATGGGAGAAAAGAGGGAATTTAGCAAATTCCCCCTACATTTCGTTTCGCTGGGGGGCCATTTTGGTGAAATTTAAAACTTGGGTTCAATGGCTTCTTTTGTCGAATGATCCCACTTAAAAGAGGCTTTCCACATTCATGGATTGAAAAAAAAAATTACTAAATTCTACTTACAACAATCTCTATATTACATTTGGTGCATATGTTACAAGAGGATTGTATAGTAGTACAAATATTTTAATTAAGACATGAGAGATTAAAAGGACATATTATCTGAATTTCGGAGCTTAGAAGTTTATTTCAATCTTTCTGCCTTTAATGTCTAACATTGGACTACTGGGACGAGCGGAGCATCAACTGCTCAGATGGGATGTAGAACATGTGGAGATGGATTTTTATAATCTAACATCTCGGATTTAAAACCGCTTCTGCATCATTATCAATCATGATTTAGTCAGTTGGGATCTCTAGTTGAATCACTTGAGTTTGATGTGTTGAACTTCCTTCAAGCTTTAATTTTTTAACAAGTCAGAGCATTGATAACCCTAGCACTAGCAGATCAGAATGTATTGGTTTCGGTTAATCCTTGCAAGACAATGTATGTGGTGTCCTTCCGTCCTTGGGACGTTGGTAGGACATCCCCTCAAAAGAGGGATAGGGTGACGGGGAGGGTTGTGGGTTTGATTCTGTGTCTCCCCTATGGGGGGAGTGGTCGAGTGACCACCAGCACGGAATACCAGTATATGTAGTTAATATTCTTCTTCCAGTTTTGCAATCCCAACAGTGGCCTCTTATATTTGTAAATTTTTAAATGGGCTTGTTATGGGGTAGGTTTCCATTTTTCTGTTGAATTTTATGTTATGAGGAGCCTAGTCAGGATTAAGATATTCACTAGTTAGAAATGTCATCTGGTGAATGTATTTGCATTGCATGTTTGTGTAAGGATTTGCATTGAAGCCTATTGCTGGTAGGATTTATACTGTTAGGGAGAGAACTGTTGCTAATGAGGAGTTCTTGTGTTTTTATTAAAGTTAATTAGTATGTTGTACAAAGTATACATCAATTGTCATTGAAAATCAAGTTAATTAGTATCTTGTACACTGAATTTCGTCAAATGTCATTGAAAATCAAGTCAGATGGTAAGAATGTAATGGGGCCTCATTGAATCGATGCATGACTAGAAATATTCTTTCGTATTCTTAGCATTTTGCACTATGTAGAAACTGAAATAGGATCTGAATCAAACTGGGTCTAAATTTTAGCAACCTGTTGTCAAGAAAATCTTATTTTAGAGGAGAGGGAAAGACTGCTGAGATTTAAACTAAATGGATGGCTTAAACAAGAGACCATATATCTTTGTAAGGCTTCTAATGCGTACAAAGAATTCTATGTTTCTAATATAGGGTTTGTAACATCTTAAGAGGTTTGGAAGAAGGAAAGAAAGGTGCTACCTGCTTTTGCGAGAAAGAGGAGTGTTTGAACCTTGAGTGCGTGTGCGGGCGAGCGGGCGGGCTCCGGTCCTCTTTCCAATTCTTCTTTTACTATTCTCCTCCCTTCTCCAAAGTTTCTAGCTATGGACTCCATTTAAACTCTCCCCAGCTAAGAGACATACAGCAGTTCTCATTCCTTAATCCAAATCTGTTAATATGTTTCAACCTAGGTTGGAAACTTTTTGTTTAGCCACTCTTCTGGCGAGTATCTCATCGTCAACTTTGCTTGGCACTTTACTTAATGAAATGAACACTTGGTAATGTTGGTTGATAATGACTTCAGCCTCATAACCTTTCTGAATCTCTCCTGTTAGTCGAATTGAAAACTCCAAAAGCATATCCTTTCACAACCAGTCTTTGAAAACCCAGCTGAGTTGCGAACCTTAAACCTTTTCTGATGGCCAAAGCTTCACAAACCGTTGCCTTAGCAGCTAATTGAACAAGCCATGTTTGGAATATGCTTAGGAAAGGTAACAAAAGCTGTGTTTGAAATATATTTGCTACATATAATTTGCTTTAAATATTATATGCTACAAGTTTTATATTATTAAGTCATTATACATGTAGTTGCAATTACTATGCAATGTTAATGGAATCACATAGTGCTCAAATAGAGTATTAAAGTAGCCCATCTGCAATATCTACAGATAACTGCTGATACAGGCTGATGGTTTTCTGGTCATCCCGTTTCACCTGGCTTCGTTGAAACTCAGGTTTAGGCATAGTTTATATTAGCCAGACCTTAGCTTGCTGTTTATGTTTATAAAGTGAGGATGGAAACAAAGAAAATCATTTTCTTAAAGACCTTTATCCGGGTTTTGGCGGGCTCAACTCAGTTACTATATAATGAATATACATTTATATTATGAGCCCCGATTTGATAATTCTCTTGTTTAGGCCCAAAGATAGGAAATTGCTTTCACTCTGGGTTTTTTCACCCTTTAGTCGACCTTAATCCACCTAAACATGCAAGACTTGTTTTAGGTTTCTGCACACGTAGTATGTATTAAACTAATATGTTTTCTTGAAGAGAACTTCAAAAGATTGAAAATTTCAATGGGATTTATGTGGATTGAAGTACAGTCTACTTAGGAATGGCTAGTCTTAGAATCGAATTTGACCGAAATAAGGGTTTTATTTGTTCAAGTGATCGTGTTATACTTATTTTCTTGCATAACTAGAGGGTTTCCTGTTAGGTAGATCAACGGGCATGTACAAACGGGCCGCACGGCCCGACACGAACGCGCGCGGGCCTTCGTGCCTGGCACGGCCCGGCAATATAAGCTTTCGAGCCGGGCCGTGCCCAGCAATCTGACCCCAGGCTCAGCACGGAACGGGGCACGCGGGCCTAATGGCTCGTGCCGGGCCGGGCCTGGCCTTATGGGCCGTTCCATACCAGGCACCTAGCACGACCCAAAACACCGTAAACTTTAAGGCTTAATGTGCTGGCCATGCTGGGCAGCCCAACAGCACGACCCAAACACCCAAAAACGTTATAATATATATATAGTTACATATTTTTTATATAAGTTATATAAATATACGTACATTAAATTGGATAATAAAAATTGAAAACAAATACAATATCAGATGTTGTAGACAACTTTGTAGAGCTTTAGATGTAAACATTTCAATCATTCAAAGTGCACATTGAAAAATTTAGATTGTGTAGAAGAGAATTGTAGTAGTGAATTGAGAATGAAAGTGTGATTATTTATAGGCCTTAATGTAGTTAAAATGACAAAATTTATCCAAAAATTAGCCGTTTTATTATTGTTATTAGTGTTATTTTGGTCATTTTATAGAAAATAACTAATTTCTGGCTAAAATTAGCCGTTTCCGGCCAAAAACGGCTACTTTAGGCCGGAAAAGACGGACCAGGCCGAAACGGGTCGCGCGTGTGCCTGGGTTGTGCCTAATTGGTCGGGTCGCGTGCATGCCGGGCTGTGCGCGTGCTGGGCCCGTGTCTCGTGTAGTGCCCGTGCTTCAGCACGTGCCGTACCGTGCCATGCTGCGGGGTGTAAACCTAGGCCTAGCATGACACGACCACGGGCTCGTGCCGTGCAAGGCCAAGGCACGCGCGGGCCATACTGGGCTTCGGGGGCACGCGGGCTTCAGCCCGTTTGTACATGCCTAGATCAACCATGTCACTTGGCATGGTAGAAAAACTCAGTTTCTGACAAGTTAACTAAACCTGGGAGACAGGCAAAAAATCGCCGCCTTTTTCATTTTCAAGTATGTTACATATTTTCCTTTTTCTGTGTTAAGTATTAGTCATTCAAACTTTTCCTTTCATTATGGAAGAATTCCCTACTAGAGAGAACAACAAATTCGCTATATACAGTTACAAATCTCTACACAATTTTTTTTTTCTTTCTTTCTATTATTTAGGCAGTTGGTATGCTTTTTTGCACCATTCTAGTACTAATTCCCTTTTGATGAGTGCAGCAATCACATAACATAAATGGTTAGGACATGAGACTAGAAACATTTTGTATTGCTTATCAAGAACTTCTCCAAATTTTATCATGATCAATTTGCTACTACTACATATTAATTGGAGCATGAAAAATGTATATATAGGACATAATGTTTAAACTCGGTATCGGATCGGGGATCGGCTCTGTCCGATACCGAGTTGGATCGTAGAACCAAACATGGCCCAATTTATTTATTTATTAATTTTTTTATATCATAATTTTTTTGAGGGGTGTCGGACAATCCATATTGGATTGTCCGATCAGACTCTCCCGAAACTGAGTTAGATGTCTAGATCGGATGATCTGACTCGGTTTCAAACCAAGTCAGAGAACTTTAGCAATTTTCGGGATCGGCTTGGGATCGTGACTCGTCCCGAACCGATCCGAAATTGGATCG
This sequence comes from Pachysandra terminalis, assembly GCA_031762675.1. Lineage (NCBI taxonomy): Eukaryota > Viridiplantae > Streptophyta > Magnoliopsida > Buxales > Buxaceae > Pachysandra > Pachysandra terminalis. Next base: position 1,581,308 of record JAUPMG010000005.1, read on the forward strand.
GCCAAATCCAACTTGGGATCGGCCGATATTTAAACACTATGATATTGGCTGAGAGATTAAGCTACAACAGATGTAAGAAACAATACTTATCACAATTCTACTTGAAATGCATTCAATTGTGGGATTGAGTTGAGGGGCTTCTTGAAGGGGACGGTACAATGTTCCAATCTAGTAAACAGAAGTTGATCAAATATTTATTGAACCTTTCATGATTATACAAACAGGTTGTACTATGAAAAATCACACTTTTTTTTGATTGGTTTACTTCATATGTTCATTGTATCCTTCCATAATGAAGGATAAATTTTTTTACACAAGATCTTTATTACTAAACACCATACTTGCAATCAATAAGTCGAATGCTCTTCTTAGGGCATTTTTTTGGAACACATGAAAGGAAGCTTTTAATCCAACATAGATTAGCTCAACTCGCAGGCTCTCTAGCTCAGGAACTGAAGGTCTTAGGTTCGAGTCTCTGGGCTTACCTGATATATGTTCCTCATAGGAGGGTTACCCTGTCCCCATTGAGTGGGATCGTGGTTCCACGTCACCAAAAAGAAAGGGCTTTTAACCTAAAGTATTGAATGGTTATGCATTTTATTGGTCTTTGAATTATCTTAAACAAGATTCATCTTTTATCCATTTAATGTTGTGTATTCGAACCATCAACCGGCAGATACTTGACTTGTGTTAAGGCATCTTCATCTTATATCAATTGACAAAAGGGGCACAAAATTGACTTTCTAGTTTGAAAGGAAGTGATTACAGTGGTGGTGATGTTGCTACACTGTTGCTGCTGCTAATAACAACAAAAACACAATTTGACTTCAGCTTCAAAAAAGTTGTTCTAGTTCCTAAGCAATGAAAACAAATTTTTTTTCACACTTGAATGGATATTTAAACGAGTCCAGATTGTCTGAAGAAGCATTTATGATTAAGAAACCTAGTGAGACGCGTGAATCACATGTGAAAGCTTATTTAGAGAATCTCAACCGTATAACTCCCGACCCGATGGCAAAAGGTATTTAATTAATTAATTTTTTTTTAATTGTCAAATGACCTTACAATATATATAATTTTGTTTGAAATAAAATATTTTTTAATTTTTTGACAAGGATCACCAATAGTCGGATTTGTTTCTATGTAAAATTTGAGTACGTCGTAACACTTTGCAAAAGGTATGCCGAGACGAATCGTTTATCATGTTATACGCTTTCAGTCGATTTAAAGTCACGTTGCTACAAACTTTATGGAAGAGTCGGAGTCTTATCCAGAGTTCCATCATAAAAACATTTGCCATGTGGTAAAAAAACTTTCTGAAATACAGTAAATTTCTTTTTTTCTTTTTTTGAGAGTAATGGTGTTTGAATTGGTAAGGAGAAGATACATATTGAAGCAAAATAGACTTCAAAGTCATTTTATGCGGCCAGTTGTGTTTGAGAGCGATCCCGCAGTAGAGGACAAGGTTGCACGGACGTGTCCATGGGGGACACGTTAGGATAAAAGGAACCCACATGCGACTCGACCAAATCAAGAAAAGATTGGAGACAAAAGTTAGACATGAAAAATCTTGCATTGGTATCCCCTGAAAGCCCAACATGGTCGGTGTAAAATAATGCATAGTTTCTTAGACTATAAATCTTTTGTCTTATCAAACCCAATTTAGAACCATTTCTTACAAGTATTGGTACAGAGGGGGTGGGGCCCTTTATTTACACCTTTCACAAAGCAATTCCTTTTGGTTTCCAAAAGGGTCCTTGAAGATAAGTAAGGTAAGGTTTTTTTTTGGGGACAAACAAGGAATAAGATTCCTTTTTCTTCAATTCCTCACAGATATTATTCCAAAACATATTTATGGAGGATCGCTACCTGAAAAAAAATAAAATAGGTAATTGGAAAATTAGTTGGAAGCATAACTCAAGGTTTTTATTCTCGGGGTCCTGGCTCGAATTGGTCCGGTACTGGATCAGCCGATCCTGATCCGATCTAAATGTTGGATTATTTATTTATTTATTTTTAAAGATTTGGATCTGCTTGACTGGTGAAACCAATTGTCGAATCGGCGATACTGATATCGGATCGGCGATATAAGTCAGAATCGGTCAATATCGGACCTATTCAGGCCAATACCGGTTAAATCATTTATTTTATAAATTAGAAGAAAAATAGAGATCAGTTGGATCGGCCGATCCAATCATTGGGAACCAGTTTGAACCGATCAATCCGATCCGATCCAGAACCCATCTTTGAAACCATGGCTCAACTAGAAGTGTCGCAGCTTTCTCTGTACTCTAGTGTGGGTCCGGTCAACTTTCCAACTCCTTTGGCCACGAATCTGAGACCAAAACCACTGTTTCTACACTTCCTTTGATCTTATCTTTCAGTTTGCTTCTTACAATACCATTCAACATCTCTTCTGCATTTCTTTCTTCATTACTCATTTGGTGCTTCTATTATTAGATTATTATGACATTACTTCTATACTTTGAAAAATTACCACCCAAAAAAAAAAAAAAGAGAAGCTTCTATACTATGCATAATCCACGTGTTTAAAAGCTATTTATTTATTTATCTTTTAAGGTAAAATATATTAAAAAAAAAAGAAAATTAACATATTTATTGAATAAAAAAAAAATATTGGGAGACTTATCATATCTAGATTAAAATCACGGCTTTGAATACGGTTGAGAGTGAGGTCACAATGATTTGACCATGATGTCATGTCCACGTAGTTATACATATGATCAGGATTATCATCATCAAATGACTCTTAAGTCCTACCAAAAAAAACAAAAAAGAGACGATTAAGGATAACTGTTTTTGATGACTTAATAATTAATCCACTTTTTACATTTACAAATTAAGGATTATTTTAAGTAATCTACATTTTTACATTAACATAATTAGGGGTAATAGTGTAGTTTTACGAGAAACATGAGGTTATTGTTAATCGGTTATCCTTATAAATACCACAGACGATTCTTTCAAAGTTTCAACTGGACAGGCAAATGCTTCAGCCTTCAGTTTCATATACTTTCTCAGGAAAGAAAGAACTTTGTCTGAAGCGAAATACGAAATCTGAAGTCTCTTCAATGAAGGTATGTGGAGACATGAAAAGAAATTCCTGGTTAATTTGATGTTAAAAGTGATATTTTTCTCCATTAATTTCCTTTTACTGTGTCTTCTTTTGATCTTGTTTTGGTTCTTCAAGCGAGATTCTCTATTTTATTATACCTGATGAAGATGTTTGAGCTGAAAACAGCTTTTTTGGGTGGTAATATGGTTCTGGTTTCAGTATATTGGTCTGCAATCTAAGTTTATTTAAATTGATTTCCTCCTAGATGATTCTTTATTTTGTGAAAATGGGTTGGTGATTGATTTCTTAGAGGTGGAGACTCTCTCTCTATCTTTCTCTGATTTTTTGCTGAATATGAAACCCCCTTTGATGAATATTCCGTTATATTTCTCTTTTCCTTTTATGAATCTTTGGTGGTGAATCTATGAGCTTAAATTGAACTTCATATATAATTATGCTAGAAAATTTAGTGTACTTCTCTTTTTTGTTAGCTGTTACTGCTATGTATGTGTGTGTGTGTGATTGTGGTGAGTAATTGGTTAGAACTGAAAGCTCTTCCCCAAGAAAATTGCTTTTTTTTTTTTCCACATAGAATGGTCTCTGTTCAATTGAAACTTTCTTGATGGTTATGAACTTGTAGCTGTTCATTTCATTTTGTTTTACTAGCTTCTCTAGACCCTTTTTTTAGGTTACCAACACCATAAATCTATCTCGCAACAAAACGAGGCATAGTTCTTCCATGTGATCTTCCCTTAAAATTTCTCTCAAGGAATGTGTTATTTCCTTCTCTAAAAGTGTGTTTGATCTTCAATTGATCAAAATCTTGTTGAACTGTTGTTTTTATATTGTTGATGATTCCTTTGATTTTCATAGGTGGGTTTTGTTCACTTATAATTGCTTCTACTATATGTTTTGAGTCTCCTTCTATGACAATCCTTCTTAGCTTCTATAGCCCCTTTTCGTAGTCTTGTGACTTCAGATACTGTTTCCATATGGATGGAAAGTAAGACGGTGCTCGGATTATTACTGTTAGTTCCCCAAGTTTATTACATGTTCTTCAAGGAAGTTTGTTGTTCATAAACAGATTTATTTTTATTAAAACTTTTTTGGGTATTGATTGTTATTTGAAGTATAGATATGAATTGGAGTTGTGGATTTAATTGCTGGTTGGAAAATTGCTTGACTAGTGTACCATGGATTCTTGTTTAGGCATTGTTTTTGTTTGTTAGTTTTGATTTCCATTGAGTTCAGGACAAGAAGTAGCATGTTTGCCTGTCATACATGTGGTACATGCAGGAGTTGGAACCCACCTTTGGTGGGTCTCAGCATGAAGACTTGTAGGTTGTATTTTGTTTTTTTTTATGGAACTTGTTTTCATAGATATCTTTAAGCACCACATTGAGCCATGTGGCTTGCTTTTGTGGAGCAGCAGGACCCATCATCTAATGGGCCCACTTAGTAGATAATACCATAGTGTAAAGGATCGTCCGATCTCCTAGTTGAATCCGATACAAAATTAAACCATACTGACTTGACTCGGTCCGATCCCGAGACGGATCGGGCGATCCAACTCGGGATCGGCAATCCGGATCGTCCGAGTCGGACCGAGTTGAGTTTTTTTTTTATTAAATTTGGATTGTCCAATCCCGTCCGATTGGGACGATCCCCGAGTTGAATCCGAGTTCAAACACTATGGATAATACTATACCAAAAGTCAGCTTGTTCAATGCTGACCCTCTAGAATACTTTTGACTTCTTCACCCAAATAATTTCACTAAACCTTGCTCACTCCAGAAATAATTATAGGTTTCTTTCGCTATTGTTTCCTTAATATCCTAGTATTAACCTAGTAGCCAAATTCAGTTCTTTCCTAAGAAATATGAGTCATCTTTCTTCCAATCAATCTTAGTATTATATAAATCAAAGTGGGCAAGTTCATGTGGACAGAAGCCTGACAACCCTAAATCATTTTGTTAGTGTTTTCCTCAACTACCCCTTCTCAATTAAGAAAAAAACATGAAAGTAATTGAATTCGATCGTAGTTAAGTTCTTTAATCGGTAGAGTGTCTGCTTAAGCTTGAAAACAAGAATTAATTACCCTTTTGAAGGAGATTATTTATTCTTTTAATCATCAATTTTAAAAGTTAACATCCCACATGAGTTTTCAGTAAAATTTGATTCGTTAAAAGGTTTTCATCAAGACATTGCTAGTGATACCCATTGTCATATATCCTTGTTGAATATTTCATTTGGTTCTATGTAATGGTTTAGGAGTCAAAAATCTGTAAATAAAAATTAAGAATGATATTATAATTAATTAAACCAAAATTCAAAAAATGTGCATAGCACGTCCCCGCCGCTAGTTGAAAAGGATTGACTACATAGTGCTTTCTCCTCCTTCACATGAAAGATAGATTTTCACCCCCTCACCGCTACAAAATTTGCAAACCTACTTTCCAATTTCCAAAGTGATTAAGCATCCATCCTAGTAATAATAGAACCTACCCCATCGTGCCAGGTGGATAAACTTCCATGCACAGTTGCTTTCAGAAGTTACTAAGTTGGCAATAAGGTGCTTTTAAGATTATCCTAAATGTCTAGTTGGAAAACTACTTTGGACCTAGATTCTTAGTTGATTAGGTTAATAACATACACCATCATTTCTTTTCTTTTTCTTTTGAATTCTATTATCTTTTTGCTTCTTATGTTTTCTGTACTGTTATCTCTTATCTGGCAAGCTCTGAGTTTAAATATTACTCTTAAAAATTGTAGACATTCAATTGTCCCTTTCTCAGGAGATTTATTAGCCCAAATGAATCTTTTTTTTTTTTTTTCTTTTTTATCATAGACAGTGATAGGAAAGAACTGTGTTTCTTACAGGATTAGGATCGTATAGCTGAGTATAAGCCACCAACCTAATGTTCTGACCCCTTCTTACATGCATGCTGTGTGAATTTCAGAGTAGTAAATCGAATTTAAATCTCAAGTTGTGCTGAAGAACTTTCAAATAAGATGTTTTTAGTTTCTCTTTGTCACCATGATTTTATTCATTCTTGCCGACTTTTTTCACCATTAAAGTTGCACCAATCTTATTTAATCTTCTATGCAGATTAAATTATTTTTGAATATATATTATTCCTGAAATAGAACTGATGTTTAGTAAATATGAAATAAAACAATGGAAGTGCAGATGCCAAAGTACCTTCAATAACATCACCTTTCAATACATAATTTTTCAGATAAATTCTGTCAACAGTTATACCAGAAGTAGTCCAGTATTCTAGCGGCCGGGCTTGGTCAATTAATAGCTTATACTTTGATGCAAGCATCTCAGAAACACAGAACTTCAGGGGGTTCCCAGAGGTTTTATTATAAGCCATTGCAAGAGATGAAGCCTTATTGCTTGCCTGAGTTCCAAACATTGGACAACCACCTATGCTCCAATGATGGAAACCGAGGGAACAATTTTTCGGATCAGGATTTCCACGAATCATCCTCGGCAACCGGCAGTTACAATGTCTACAATTCTCCATCTACAGTCAATTTCTCACCTAATGGGAGCCCTGTATCTCAGCAAGATTATCAGTCATACCCATCAGACCTACAACATTCCCCTGACAATACTTATGGATCTCCCATATGCGGGTCCTGCATAACAGACGACGTCGATGACCTGAGGAACAAGCTGAGAGAGCTGGAATCTGCAATGCTGGGTCCAGATTCAGATATTCTCAACAGTTATCACAGCAACTTACTGAATGGAGTGGACCAATCGTTGTTGGAGAGCGAGAAGCAGAAACAAATGGTTGAGACGATCCTGAGAGGAGACTTGAAGGAAGTGCTGATTGCCTGTGCGAAAGCCGTATCGGATCATGATATCTCGACAGCTGAGTGGTTGATGAATGAGTTAAGGCAGATGGTGTCAGTCTCTGGGGAGCCAATCCAACGGTTGGGTGCATACATGTTGGAAGGGCTTGTAGCAAGGTTATCCTCCACTGGAAGTTCAATCTACAAAGCCCTTAGGTGCAAAGAGCCGGCGAGCGCTGAACTGCTCTCGTACATGCACATCCTCTATGAGGTATGCCCGTACTTCAAATTCGGATACATGTCTGCAAATGGTGCCATTGCTGAAGCGGTAAAAGATGAAAACAGAATCCACATCATTGATTTCCAGATTGCACAGGGCAGCCAGTGGGTCACCCTAATCCAGGCTCTTTCAGCTCGGCCTGGTGGGCCACCGCACATTCGCATCACGGGTATCGATGATTCCACATCGGCTTACGCTCGGGGAGGAGGAGTTCACCTTGTGGGGCAGAGGCTATCTAAATTCGCGGGGTCATGTAAGGTTCCATTTGAGTTCCATGCTGCTGCAATGTCTGGTTGCGAGGTCGAGCTCAAGGATCTTGAGATACGGCATGGGGAAGCTCTTGCTGTGAATTTCGCTTTCATGCTTCATCACATGCCGGATGAGAGTGTGAGCATTCAGAACCATCGGGACCGCCTTTTGCGGCTGGTGAAGGGCTTGTCTCCCAAGGTGGTAACCCTTGTTGAGCAGGAATCTAACACCAACACTGCCCCGTTCTTCTCGCGGTTCCTAGAGACGCTGGACTACTATACCGCCATGTTTGAATCAATGGATGTGACTCTCCCAAGGGAGCACAAGGAGAGGATCAATGTCGAGCAGCACTGCCTCGCACGGGACGTTGTCAATATAATAGCATGCGAGGGGCCGGAGAGGATCGAACGGCATGAGCTTCTCGGGAAGTGGAGGTCAAGGTTCACAATGGCTGGGTTTACTCCTTACCCATTGAACTCCTTTGTGAATGCCACCATCAAGACTCTGCTTGATAACTACTGCCAGAATTACAGACTCCAAGAGAGAGATGGGGCTCTCTATCTTGGCTGGAAGAATAGAGCTTTAGTCACCTCTTGTGCATGGAAATAGTACTAGGTTGATGATTTTTTTTCTTTTCTTTTTTTGTCTTCATGCAGCAAACCACAGTAAACCTGGAACTCTTCCTTCTATTTTTGCTATAATCTTGTGCTGTTAGCTTTGTGTATATTTATTACTTTAAAATTTTAAATTAGCTCCATTTTTGAAAATCCTTCTCTGAAGTTACTTTAGTGTCAGATTTTGAATGAAAACGAATAATGTAAATTATACATGTACAAGCTGTGTTTTATTGGTTGGATGGTTTTATCTTTGGGGGCATGGTGTAAAGGATCGGCCGATTCAACTCGAGATCGGCTCGGGACAAGTCACGATCTCTAATATATTAAAAATTCTCCAACTTGGTCCAAAATGGAGTCAGATTGGACAATCCAATATAGATCATCTGACACCCTTTTTTTTTTTAAAATAAAAAATAAAAATTTGGGTCATATTTTGGATCGCCGATCCCGAAGTATAAATCGTGGATCCAACTCGGTATTGGGCCACGACAATCCTCGATCCGATACCAGTTTAAACACTCTGTTTGGGGGTCTTTCAGCTTACCCAGAAGAAAAGATTTGTGGATTTCAGACTTTCTGCAACTCCAAGAGATTCAGAATGATGATGAATTGTTGGAAGAAATAGATAGAAAGTATGTTGAGGATAGCTCTCATTTCCAATATTTGGGAGTTACATTTTTATCCTTGAAGAGAAAAGGTTACCTGTATTAATTTCATTTCTGTACAACTCTTCAGCTTAGATGTTAATAAAATAAGAACAAGTGCTACAACGAATTTTAAGCAGCAACTAAACAAGATATAACAACAGCTCTCAAGTCTGCGATCTACAACAATTCATGCTTCAAACTACAGATTAGCAGCATCCCCATCTGATATTTTTGTTCAATGCATCGGCTTTTTAAGGACCCATTAGCAGTCCTCCCATGTTCTGGGGATATGTGTTAGAAGAATGGTTTAAAGGTGGAGTCCCAAAGGTAAAGCTTTCTCCCTGGACTTCTTTAGATCCGTATAGATCCATGCCATTGTTCAGAACACCATTATATGCTGGAACAATGGTTGCTTGAATTACCTTACCACAACTGGAACCAGCGTCTACATCTGGTGTTTGCATCTTCTCATTCGACCTATTTTCAGAGCTCGAATTAATTCCAACCCCGAGATTAAGGCTTACCCTGTCATTGACTTCTGATGTAGTACTTAACATGCCATCTGAAGCTGTTGCATAGACACTCAGCCCTGCCATATCATGACTAGTATTCCTTGCAGTAGGTACATCATGGTTATGTTTTCCCTCATATGTTGTTATAACCGCCTTTGGGTCGTGGGACGCCCTCTCCACATGTTTTCTAACAGGGCATCCAGCATTTGTGCACTTGTAGTAACTCCTGCATAGGGATGAGAATCGTTAAACACGTCAATGATAGAATCATATAGCAGCTGAAGGAAGTATGAGGGTTGATTCAATTTGGTTTCAGCCTATAAACATAAGAGTTGTCTGGTGAGTATTTTACAACCAAGACCAGTTGGTTACATAGGCTTGGTCAAATCCCAGAGAAATACAAACTATCAACCATCCATCAAAAATAAATGTCCTTGTCATATAATGGCTTATCCTAGATATATTCAGGCTGCAGAAATTGTGTTCTTCCATCCATAAAAATAAAATAAGTATACATCTTAGGACATAAAATGGTGTATAATTGACAATCCCAAGCCTGGGTGGAACTGCGTTCCCTCAGGTTAGCAGCTGGTATAAAACTTCAATAACCCTCTACCATGCTTCTTTATCCATTACGATAGAATTGGATGGTGGAAAAGGATCCAGGTTGCCAATCCCAACTCATTGGGAAAAAACACTCATTGATTTATTGATAGAAGAGATTAAAGGTCAAATATTAAAAGTGGAATGACACGAAATATATTATAATACTGTTTTTTGCACTATTCGGGACAATTGATTTCTTTTCCAACACATCTTTACCCCACAGTAGTAGTTTGTCTAGGCCCATTTGGTGCAGTTTCCAGAGGAATAAGAGGTGCTTCCCAAATCAAACAGGGCTTCCTACCCAAGGCTTGGGTGTGGTGAGACTTTTGAAAAAGCTTCAAACAAAAGAGCTTCTTCAAGAAGCCTATTTTGTTGAAGCAGGAGGGGGCCGATGTTAAAAATTGCATTTACAGGAAATTCATAATGACTAAACCCTTTATGAAATAACCCTCTTTTTTATAAATTAAATATTTATATTTTCACTTTCTTTGGATTTATCTTTTGTAAATTATGGTTTTAATTTTTTTGTTGAAAGTTATAATATATGCCATGTTCTCGAATCCTATTTTTGAGATTCGTCGAATCTGACACCTCATTTCTGTCAGATTTTGACACCAGAACCTGTACCTATAAAACTTAGGATCTTGAAGATATCTTTAATATAGGTAGCATTCTGAGAAAGTAAGACCTTTTAATTTTTGAAAATATAGCTTTCTCACAGCAGAAAGATATAGTGGATCACTATATATGGCTGATGCAATCATCTCGCTGTGACAGGCTTTATTTAAAACAATACCGCAGTCTGTGCAGTGAGAAAAAAGCTAAATTGCTTATCAAACTTTCACAAAATCAATTTTGCTAAATTACAGAAATTAAAGATGGTAACTGACCAACATCAATGACAAATTTTCTACGAGTCTGAATAACAACATGAAAACATACCTCGGATTAGGATTTCCTTTCACCACTTTCTGCCCATATTTACGCCAGCGGTACCCATCATCTAGGATATCAACTTCACTTAAAGTTTGAACAATAACTCGTGGTTCCCGGATTGGCTTAACCACAGGAATAACATCAACACCACCTAGGTCAATCTCAATCCTCCTACTCAAAATTTTTACAACAGTTCCACGTAGGTTAGCACAAACATACACCTGCTCACATAAAAATATGAATATTTTCACTGAAAACAGGGTACCTGCGCTTGGATTCTGAATCTTCATCATCATCAACCACAGTGACTATCCTATCCGCTTCTACATCTTCATCACTTGCTGTAGCAGAAACAAGCTCAGGAGTACCATTTGGCTCAAGAAGATGAGATGCGTGGCCATGTGTGTTGGATGACTTATCTGCAAATATGAGAATTTGCCAAAGAAATCAAGCAATCTATTCCATGGTTTTAATGCCGGCAAAATGTCGCCATTTTCTAGTCTGGTGACATGACATATGGGAGCAATATTTCCCCATTTCGGCGATATGTGAAATTTTGGCAAAATTTCGCTAGGCCCCCCTAGCGAAATCGAAATTTAAAACCGTGATCTATTCATAAAATGTATTGAAACTAGAAATTATTGATAAAGCTTCCCCTTACCTTCTGTGCTAGTAAAAGGAGCTCTTTCTTCCAGGCTGGAGAGAAATGTACCAGCTGATAATCGCCGACTAGTTTGAGGTTTAGGATGATCATGACTACCCTTGTAGATAATCTCTGTTATCTGTCCATCATGAGAGCGTTCTAATTGTTTTTTCACTTGGCAGTTAGGATGTGTACATTTGTAATAGCTCCTTGGAAATTCACTTCCCTTAACATGTTTCTGCCCATATTTTCGCCAATGGTATCCATCCTCTGAAGATTTCTCAGCCATGATTGAAGAATTTGTACCTTTATGATCAGATTGCAATGAATGAACCCTGGTATCAGGGGCCCGTCTCTGCTGCAAGTCATCAGAATCAACTAAGGCAGGTACAATCATCCTCGAAGTATCCATGTCAAGAGGTGGATTTGGCACATCAGGTGATGCTTCCATCTTCTCACTTTTTACTGAAGGTGAGGATGGACAAGAATGATCCTGGCATTGATCTTGGAATTGCATAAATGGCTCACACTGCTGGAAGTTCAAACCTGCAGATGCCTTGAAAATAATAACAATGTTAGCACCTCAAGACCCGGTCAAAGCATACTTAAAACACACAGTAAACTTAGATCAATATTTCATTATTTAAAAACACATAGTAAACTGATCAATAGATTGACCAGTGAATTACAGCCTTTAGATTTTAGGGTTTTCTAATCTAATAAGGCCCGGAGAGACTATCAGTGAAACACACAGGGCTCCATCACATTAATAATAATAATAAAAAAAAGATAAAGATAAAAGATTCTCTTGATCGAACAAAATTTCAGCAAAGGGGATGAGATAACCAATCATGCCATATGGCACTAAACTGTATCACAACTGAGGAACACCCCCTATATGTTGGGGGGGCTGCAAACAGTCCGGGCTAAGGTCAATCCAGCCAGTCACGAACTTTATGGGCCTTCGCATGATTAAGGCTCAATCAATTGGGCACTAAAGGAAGAAAATTAACTGCAACAGGATATATACCTGTGCTGATAGAATTAATTTTAGGATAGTTAATGTGAAATCAAGCACAAAATTAGGTAAAGCTCATCTACGTAGGAATGCATCTTCTCTGACACGGGTTACCTTACGCAAAAAGGAGCACCCATTGTTTAGAAGCGAGTTGTTTTTTTCTTCATGGATTCTTTACCTGAATAAGTCTTTTTCATAAAAAAAAAAAAATTAAAAAAAAAGTAAATCCTTCCTTGGCTTCAACAATTTTGTCCTCAAGTATCGTTTTTTTGTCTTTCACAATCTGACTATTTTAACTATATTTGACAAAAAATTTAATATATTATAAGTTGAGTGTTCTTTCTGTTAAACTGGACAAAATGTGCAACTTCTCAGTTGGCTCATAGTTCTCTAAAGTTTTGGACAATTTTACCTTTGATTCCTGGTTTCTACCCTTTTCTTTGACTACTAATGAGAAAAAGCTTAAAAGGGAGCAGTATGAAGGACGATCAAGTCTACACTCTACAGTACAAATGAATGCTATAAATAAGGATCTTACCATCCATGCCATGCCCATGCAGCTCTCCCTTATTATGGAGCATAAATAATTGTATGAACACATATATGTATATATTAGCAGTCAATAATCCAACAACTCTAATGCATAACAACTATAGAGCAGGACAAGTGGTTTCAAGGATAAATATGTCACCTTAACATATCTATTGAAGCATCAAGAATCTGTTAAGAACTAAAACAATTTCTAATCAACATCGCTTCATAGTTATTAAATCCACCGATATATCATCAGTGTCTGTGAACAAAGAGGATGATAGGAGGTACATAAACATGGAGCACACCTGTTGAAGGCTCAGTTATGGTCAATTATAATCTCAAGAAGGAGACTCATTGATATGTAATATAAATTTAATAATCACCCTGAATGAATTCACTATCAACTAAGGCATAAAAAATAATTTAATCAATTGAATAACAACAGAAACTTGGTGGAGTGATGGGGTTTAAGAGGCTGTTAGAGAGAAGAGGCTCTATGCTAGGATTAGACAAAGAAATTAAAGCCAAGAAAACTTAGAAAAATACAAAAGTGCAAAAAAGAAATTGAGGTAACCAGGCCATACAACAAGCATATGATAACCTATATAATAAGAGGTGCAACAGAAGGTGAGAAATATGCCTATAAACTTATAAGACTCTAGAGGAAGACGAGGGATAGAGATTAATTTAGATGCAATAAGAGTGGCGAACAAAGAACATATATTAGGATTGTTAATAAATGGAGCATCTGCAAACAGGCCTAGTTTAATTAGAGGTATTAGCATTAGGGAAAAAAGATGGAAATTTTCTAAACATTAGGATTATTGAAGTGAACGAGAGCATTAGCCAAGATGGAAATAAAACAGTTAGAAGTAGATTGTATCCCAATTTTAGTGTGGAAATGCGTCAAAGAGATTGATGCATTTTGGTTGACCAAATAATTTAATGGAATTTCAAGGACTAAGAGAATAACAAATGCTTGGACAAGAAATACTGTAGCATTCATAAATAAGAACAAAGGAGAACCCAAAGTTGTACCAATTATCATGGACTAAAATTATGAGTTGCACAAGAAAATTATAGGAGAGAGTGATAAAGCAAAGATTAGGACAAATAAATCATGTGTCAAAAAATCCATTTGTTTTTATACTAGGAAGGCCCACCATTGAGAGTATCTTTTTAATTAGTAGAAAAGTTCAGAAGAAGATACTTTCATATGATTTTTATTTATCCAAAAATCATATCGCAGAGTGCCTAGAGAATTAATTTACTGGGTTTTGGGAAAGAAAGGAATATCAATAAAACACTAATATCAGTAAACCACATGTGTATAAAGCAGAGCTAAATTGTGTGAGAGCAATTAGCAATGATACCAAACAGTTTCCAATAAGATGGGTTATTAATATGGGTGCCATAAGGGCAATTATTTAACTCACTAAAACACATGTATTCTCTTATCTTACAACAGAATTTCATTAACAGTCATATAAGTCAATAAAGTCATGAAGACTGAAATTAGAAGGATTTTTGATAAACATTTATCAAGAAGATGAGAAAATGAACATGTTTTGGATAATTAATGTAGTTAAACTTGTGCCCTTACAGCAAATGTTAATACAAGCCTCATAATATACACTAAATTCCATCATATAATAAATGCATCAGTATTTGTAAATACAGTTAGAATAGTTAAAACGCGTACTAATTAAGTATATATTTCTTATAAATTACGTATATATGGCGCTCTCATTTTGAGAGTATTTTAAAATTTGACTCTCACGGCCTTGCTTTTGCTCCCGCTCTCACTCCATGCTTCATTACGTAGATCGAGAGGGTTGGCAAAATGACCGGACCTAACAACCCGTCCGAACCTTCCTGGTAAACGCGTTGAGCATGTCAAGGTTGAGGTTATTCAACCTGTCAATATATGTGTTGGGCTGGGTTCAATCCAAAAACAACCAATTACATATAATACACAATCTATATGTATTATAGTTTGTGTCTATAAATAACTATAAGTGAAACATATATGCAAATAGTTAATAACTGAATATACAATACAATTTACATATAATATATGAGTAGAACATATTTGTAAAATAATTAATATATAACACAATTTATTTATAATAAATAAAATAATTGTTCAATACCTAATACAATATGTAAAATAATGTGATGTTTTGAAATTTAAATAACTTGCGTAAAATAAAATAAGGAGTTAAATGGGTTGGATGAGCAGGTTAAGGATTAGGTTTTCTTAATGGGTTGGGTTCGGGCGGATAATTTCCAACCTGTTTAGAAAATGGGTGGTTCAGGTTGGGTTGAAACCCCTTAATATAGATGATCAATCCAACCTGACCCAACCCATTGCCACCCCTAACTAACATCTTGTTGACAACGGAAGTCTCCACAAAACATTTTTATTTTCCCCGCCCACCTTAATATATCTTGCAATATGATTTAAACACAAAAATTCAACAGAGGATTCATCTTCCTTCAATAAGCTCATGACTTTCTTAAATCTATAATCTTATCAATAATGATGACAAATGTACAGAAGGTATGGTTTCCATCACAATAACAAGAGAAGTGGTGGATGGAAAGGAAATTGTTTCCACTTACTAAATAGCATTAATCTAAGCTCTACCAGGAACAACCCACGCTGAATTTCCACATTCACTACCACCTAAATAAGTTTTAGTGATGCATCTGCTTGTGTATTCTCATGCTCAATACATTTTATCACTCCTAGCTCCAGTGTAAGCCACTGGTTTTCAATCTACAATCAGATCTTCGAACCTAACATCTGAATGCTAATGATGATCTGCTGACTTATGACATCCTAATTCCTATGTTCTGTCTATAGGAATCTCATGCGGAACAATTTAATTTTTTCAACAGGCCTTTTATTCATTTCTTTCAACTGTGCTGCAAAATAAATCTGAGCGATTCCTCCCCAAGAGAAGCCTTTCCTCAACAAATTGACATATAATGCCAACCTCCTACAACTCTGCGATGTAAATAGGGTAATGCCAAGAAAATGAAGAGCTTGGTTACAAATTCTAATTGCAACTCTAAACTGAAGAATGTTACTATGTGTTCCACCACACTCGAAAAATCATGTGGACACATATTCATCCCAAAAATTCTATGAATCATTAGATGATGTGGCACATACACTGAAGAAATAACTCTTGACCCAAAACTATTTGCTTAGCTATATGGGATTATGCAGTTGTCATGGTAGAAGAAAAAAATTGTACTATATTATTTAGATCTATCAAGCTCGGTCTTTCAACAACTAGACATGCATCTTAACATGTAAAATTTTGTTACTAGGAGATATCATGTCGAAGAACATATGATGCACTTTAAATCCAAAGTTATGCAATCAGCTGGTTGAAGATAAAAAAATTAGCAATTTTTAGAAATATTTAAACTTCAAAACTTTCTTAACCACATAACAATTCACTAGGAAATTACCGGAGGTCCCAATAAAGACAAGCCTGCAATCGAGCCCAATCTAATGTTAGGTTTGAGCTCGAAGTCAGTTGAGTTTCTTTCACCACAGTTATTGCTGCTGGAGTTAGTTGACGATGTGGCAGAACCAACAAGGCCATGCATCATATGAGGCTTGGAGAAAGAACCAGTAGTTGGGGAAGGCTCAACCTGCAAGACAATGATATCTTATAAAAATTACTGATAATGAAGCCTTATAAATTTTGATGCCTCATGGGTACACCTTACAATAAACATCTTACTGATATGAACGTAGAAAAAAAAGGGGGGGAATGAAGATATTTGAAGTTGTAATACTGCTATGCGTGACAGTGCTAGAAACAATAATCAGTAAAACATCAGCATAGTTATTGTTTCATCTCCCTGCCAAAATGAGAGATCTCGCAAACTCTTCAAAAATCTTTCTCAGTAACAAGAAAGAATAGAAGCATAGATCGAACCAATACTCTTAAATTCTAAACCGCACCAAAACGAACCAAACACAGCCTACGAAAGATTTCTACATCAGGCCCATGTGGATTCCATGAAGACAAATCATGTTCATTCATTCCATTCTCCGTCTTTTGATACAACTTCTCCTAAAAGGTGCGGCCTAGACATCTCAAACATTCGGTTACCGAAAACCGAATCCGTATCCATATAAATTTTCCTTTTTTAAATACATCCAATACCGGACTTGGGCCAAGACAAACAAGAAAGGCAAACATCAACAAAAGAAAAAGATGCATTCTGTGAAAAAAAAAAATAAAACAATTCCATCAAAAAGACAAACACCCACAGAAGAAAAGACACATTATGTGGAAAAACAACAGTTCTATCTAAAGAAGAAAAATTGAGAAATTTAAGAGAAAGCCAGATTCTCAGTACAAGTCAATAGCAAATGAAAATATTTAAATAATTCAGACTACACCATACCGGCATAAAGGAACCAAAACAGAATAGCGTAAAGAGAGCTGGAATCTAACTAACGGCATTGGCAGAAATCAATCAACTTTTCTCATTAAACATCCCAAAAAGAACTCGAACAGTAAACTATAAATTTATCAATTCCTCATTATTCCAATAATATTTCATGGAGGGAGATGAAAAATCAAACTTCCATGGCGACATAAGATTTGAGAGCATATCAATTACGTCACACAATTTTCGACTAAAGCTACTAGAAAGTTGAGGAAATTCAAGGAAAAATGATAGAGAGATGAACACGAAACGGAGCTAAAAGAGGAAATTTCCTAAACAAAAATAGGAATTTCATTGGAAGAATATCCAGAGAATATTAGGAACGTAACTGAGAAAATCTCCGACCAGAAAATTAAATTTACAGATGTTTTCACCAGATTCCAAGAAAAAACCCTAACCTTCATGTTCGAGAGAAGAACCGAAGAATCCAGCAAAGACGTCGGGCTCAATCCAGGAGGGATCGTCAAGCACGGCGACCGTGAGATCGGAAGTCTAGCTGGAGACATCATTTTATACTTTGCAGGGTTCGATCCGGAACCAGAGAAAGCTCCCGAATCAAATTTCACAGAAAATACATTTGTGTTTAGATCTTCACCGTTCGGGACGTTAAAAGAAGCATAAATGGAATCGTTTTCGCCATTAGAGCAGTCAAATTGAAGCTCGGAAGAAGTAGCCTCTTCTTCATCACCTAATCTCTGAGAATCTCTCAGTTCAGAGTACAAATTCTCCTCCATTATCGACTTGCATAGCAGAGGAAAGAGAGGGGAAGAGCTCTATAGGTGTAGAAGGAGAGAAACGAAGACGCTTTGTCTGATTTGCCTTTGTAGGGGTATTTCCGGTATTTAATTTTCTGGTTGGGTGTTTTTGTAACATAACATGTTAGGGAAGCGCTTGATATCCACTGTAGTAGTTTCCTACATCTTTTTTTGCAGCACGACCTTTGATTGGTCCTTTTTATGGTTGACTTGTTCACCTTCTTTAATCGAAGAGCCCACTTTTCATCAGACCATCGGAGTAATAGAGTCCGGTGGTTAAACCTGACCCATAAGACCGACGTTTGAACATGTTGGTTTAGTTGCCCGGCCCGGTCAAGTTTAAGGCCAGGCTTGAGCAACGCAAGTAGAAGCCCAGTCTCATAATAATAAATTTACACATTCTTTTTTACTTTCGTATGTGTGAATTTTTATTTATAATATGTGAATTTTTATTTTTATTAAAAATACACATAATTTAATTTAGTTAATATATTAGATACTTGAAAAACAATTTTTTTTCTATGAAAATACCTTAAAATATCATTTAAAAGTATACTTTTATAACTTTAAATTAAAAAAAAGTTTATTTTTTAGAGCCGAACCAGGCTAGAGCTGGCAACTTCCAAACCGACCCATCAACCCGTTCAAGTTTTAGCGGATTTGGGTTTAAGTTTTCAACCCGTGGTTCGAGTTTTGGGATGAGTGTTTTCAACTCGTAAATAAAATGGGTCTGGCTTGGGCTAACCCGTCGGACCTCGTCAAACCCATCGGGTTATTACACTATACATTTTATTATTTTAATATTCCTTAAAAATACATGTCAACTTATTTTATTTTCCTTTTTTCCTCTTTGTTTCCTCTCTCTCTCTCTCTCTCTCGCTCTCTCTCTCTCATATGATAGAACTGGGTTACTATATGCTGGAGCATTTATGAAGTAAAGTAGAATATTGTTAGTTATATTACATTATTATTATTTACACGAGATTAAATAAGATTATAGAGAGACAATAAATATTAAATTACAATATCATTGTACCTTGTAATCAAATTTGAAGACATTTAAAAATAATTAATTAATTAATTAATTAATAAAATTAAACTAGTCAAGACGGTCAAATGGGTTAAGGTGGGTTGGATGGGGGTTTGATTATTTTAACGCATTTATTAAACAAACGGATTTAGTCGAGTGCTAAGCCGTTAATATCCTTATCAACCCGACTCGAACCCATCCAATTGCCACCTCTAAACCAGGCTGGCTCAGGTTTAAAGTAGGCTTGTCAACGGGTCGGATTCGGACCGGATCACAACTGATCCGAGTTCGATCCGATAGCGAAATCCGAAAATTCGAATCCGATCTGAAATCCGACAGATCATGAAATAGGTAATCCGAATTCGATCCGATAGTGAAATCGGAATATCCGAATCCGATCCGATTCGATAACTTGTAAATTGTGTAAATATATATATATAAATTATAAATTATAATCAGACCGAATCAGATCATTATCAGATCGGATCAATACATATCCGAGTTCGATCCAATTAATAATGGGATCGGATCGGATAATTTTTAATCGGATCCGATCACTAAAATCCTCTACCGAATCTGGCTTTATCGGATCGGATCAGGATCATGATCCGGTCCAAGCAAGACTTGTACCTTTGAGACCAAATGCTACCGGGATCTTATGTGCTGGGATCCTGTGTGCTCGCCGTGTCCTATAGAGACAAATCCGGCGGCACACTCAGGGGCGTAAATACTACTTTACCCCTAGAGTTGTCTCTACAACACACAATGAGCATACGGGTTCTCAATCCGCCCAAATGTTAGTGGGCCCCACTTTTTATCTAGGTTTAAAATTTAAACGGCGGGAATATAAAGTTCCAGTCCTAAACGAATTACAATGTCACGTAGCTCTTCTTCTTCTCCTTCTCCTTCCCAAACTCAAACAACTTCACCGCTACTACATAACCATGCCTGCATCTCTTCAATTCCATAAGATTTTCTTTAGGTTTTCCACTTTGATCTCTTTCAAGAAGAAAAAAAATCATCTTCGTAGCTTCTTCTTAATCTTCTTCTTCCTTGCATCACTCATGGAGGAGGAAAAAGCTCATATTTACTCTGATCATTCCCCCTCAGGAAACCCTAATGATCGTTTCACTGAAGAGCTTATGATTTCTTTACGCAATATCTGGTCTAACATAGATAATGGAGGTAATTCTTCGAATTCTACTACTACTACTACTACGTGTAATTCTCTTCCTGAAACACTGGGAGTTCCGGCTTTAAGTTCAAGTTCAGATCTTCGAGGAAGTCCCATGGATCCAGTTAATAATCAGAATAGTAACCAGCAATTGAATACTGATTTTGCAAACCCTAGTAGAAGGCATCCTTTATCTATAAATCCAAACTCTTTTGAAGCTTCCATTTGGACAGAAGTTCCGATTAATGAAGGTAATCATGTAGGAGAAATCTCTTTTGTTGGCAGTTCATATCAATCAGTCTTGAGGAATGATTCAGTAGGTTTAGATTCTGTTCTTGAAAGATCTGGTGGTTTGGATATGGGTATTAATTATCTTTTGTACAATAATTTGGGACCTTTAAAGACTACTCGGCTCTTCTGCAATGATCCGAACTTGCTTGAACAACTGCAAGATTACGTAATCGCTGCGATGGCTAAGGATCGAAAGGGATCTCAATACTTGCAGAGCTTTTTGATTAAGAGGGATCATAGAAGTACAAGCAAGATTGTTAATGGAGTTTTGAACTCTCTTGTAGAGCTAATGACAGATCAACATGGCAATTATCTCTTTCAGAGATTACTCCAACATTGCGATCCCAATCAACTCGAACGCATTGTGATTCAGATAACTTCACAAGAAGATGC
>JAUPMG010000005.1:1602457-1620541 GCA_031762675.1 Pachysandra terminalis
ATAATACATACTTTGTATAGTCTTTTGGCCTTTGGGCATATATAATAGAAACCTTATTTACTGATCAAAAAAAAACAATAGAAACCTGGTGGAGTGATGAGGTTTAAAAGGCTTTTAGCTAGAAATTAAATCCAAGCAAACTTAGAAAAATACAAAAGTGCAAAAAAGAAATCGAGGTAACAAGGCCGTACAACAAGCATATGATAACATATATAATAAGAGGTGGAACAGAAGGTGATAAATATGCCTATGAACTTATAAGACTTTAGAGGAAGACGAGGGATCACGATTAATTTAGATGCAATGCAATAAGAGTGACAATCAAAGAGCAAATAATAGGATTACTAATAAATTGAGTATCTACAAACAACCCTAGTTTAATTAGAGGTATTAGCATTAGGGGGAAAAGAGAATATCACGGTGTTCATACATTAGGATTATTGAAGCGAACGGGAGCATTAACCAAGATGGAAATAAAAAAGTTAGAACTAGATTGTATACCAATTTGAGTGTGAAAATGAGTCAAAGAGATTGATGCATTTTGGTTGACCAACTAATTCAATGGAATTTTAAGGACCAAGAGAACACCAAATGCTTGGACGAGAAACACTGTAGCATTCATAAATAAGAATAAAGGAGATCCCAAAGTTGTACCGATAATCATGGAACTAAAATTATGAGTTACACAAGAAAATTATAGGAGAGATTGATAAAGCAAAGATTAGGACAAATAAATCATGTCTCAAAAAATCCATTATCTTTTTAATTAGTAGAAAAGTTCCGAAGAAGATACTTTCATATGATTTTTATTTATCCAAAAAAGCACGTGTATAAGGCAGAGCTAAATTGTGTAAAAGCAGTTAGCAATGATACCAAAGAGTTTCCAATAAGATGGGGTTATTAATATGGGTGCCATAAAGGCACATCTTTAACTCACTAAAACACATGAAATCTCTTATTTTACAACAGAATTTCATTAACATTAACAATCATATAAGTCAATAAAGTCGTGAACAATGAAATTACAAGGATTATTGATAAACTTTTATCAAGAAGATGAAAAAATGAACGTGTTTTGGATAATTAATGAGGTCAAACATGTGCCCTTAGAGCAAATGTTAATACAACCCTTATAATATACACTAAATTCCATCATATAATAAATGCCATCAGTAATTGTAGATACAATTATAATAGTTAAAACACGTTCTAATTTAAGTAAATATTTCTTATAAATTAACTATATATGGCGCTCTCATTTTGAGAGTATTTTAAAATTTGACTCTCACGGTCTTGCTTTTGCTCCCGCTCTCATTCCATGCTTCATTACTTAGATCGGGAGGGGTGGCAAAATGAGCGTACCTGTCAACCCGTCCGAACCATCCTGGTAAACTCGTTGAGCATGTCAAGGTTGAGGTTATTCAAGCTGTCAATAAATGTGTTGGGTCGGGTTCAACCCAAAAACAACCAATTACATATAATACGCAAACTATATATAAGTAAAACATATATGTAAATAGTTAATATTCAATACAATTTACATATAATATATGACGGAGTAAAACACATTTGTAAAATAATTCATATATAACACATTTATTTATAATAAATACAATAACTGTTCAATACCTAATACAATATGTAAAATAATGTGATGATTTGTAATTTAAATAACTTGTGTAAAATAAATAAGGAGTTAAACGGGTTGGATGAGCAGGTTAAAGATTAGGTTCTCTTAATGGGTTGGGTTCGGGTGGATCATCTCCAACCCGTTTAATAAATGGGCGGTTGGGTTGAAACCCATTAATATAGATGATCAACTCGACCTGACCCAACCCACCAGCCCTAACTAACATCTTGTTGACAACGAAATTCTCCACAAAACAATTTTATTTTCCTCTCCCACCTTAATATATCTTGCAATATGATTTAAATGGATAAATTCGACAGATGATACATCTTCCTTCAATAAGCTCATGGCTTTCTCGAATCTATAATCCTATCAACAATGACGACAAATTTAAAGGAAGGCATGGTTTCCATCACAATAACAAGAGAAGTGGGGGATGGAAAGAATATTGTTTCCACCTACCAAATAGCATTAATCTAAGCTCTACTAGGAACAACCCACACTAAATTTCCACATTCACTACCACGTAAATAAGTTTTAGTGATGCATCTGCTTGTGTATTTTCATGCTCAATACATTTTATCACTCCCAGCTCCAGTGTAAGCCACTGATTTTCAATCTATAATCAGATCTTTGAACCTAACATCTGAATGCTAATGATGATCTGCTGAATTATGACATCCCCATTCCTATGTTCTGTCAATAGGAATCCCATGCGGAACAATGTATTTTTTTCAACGGTCCTTTCATTCATTTCTTTCAACTGTGCTGCAAAATAAATCTGAGCGATTCCTCCCCAAGAGAAGCCTTTCCTCAACAAACTGACCTATAAGCCAACCTCCTACAACTCTGTGATGTAAACAGGGGGGATTCTACGAGGGCAGAGTTATTGGCTCTCCTTATGGCTTGTAGGGAGGCGGTTAGAGTAGGCTTTTCACAGGTGGTGTTTGAGGGTGACTCGGCGACTATAATCTCGTGGATGACCGGGCCGGTTTCTTGCCTTTGGAGGTATATTCATTTAGTCAGGTTGGCCAATTCTTGGGTGAGAGGATCCATGCATCGTTTGTTCATATACCAAGATCTGGTAATGGGGAGGTAGATCAGATGGCGAGAGATGGTATTGTTAGGGTTGAGATGCTTGCGGGACTACCTACTGCTGAGATGATTGGTGCTGATGTATGATTGGAGGACTTAGTGTAGTAGTTTAGCCCCTTTTCTTGCTGCACTTGGTTTGGTGCCCTACTTGTGGGCCGACCTCTTGTTTTTTCTTTCTTCTTTCCTCTTCCTGTACTGTTTTTCTGCTTGTTTTTGCATCTTTATATATCTATCCTGATGGTTAATCATCAAAAAAAAAAAATGCCAAGAAAATGAAGAACTTGGTTACAGATTGTAATTGCGACTCCAAACTGAAGAATATTACTATGTTTTCCACCACACTCGACAAACCATGCGGACACATGTTCATCCCAAATATTCTGTGGATCATTAGATGATGTGGCGAATACATTGGAGAAAAAACTCTTGAACCAAAACTATTTGCTTAGCCATATGGGATCATGCAGTTGTCATGGTAGAAGAAAAAAAATTTATTATATTATTTAGATCTATCAAGCTCGGTCCTTCAACAACTAAATATGCATCTTGACATGTAAAATTTTGTTACTAGGAGACGTCATGTCGAAGAACATATGACACACTTTAAATCCAGAGTCATGCAATCAGCTGGTTGAAGATCTAAAAATTAGATTTTTTTTATTAGTAAAAAGTAGTAATTTTTAGAATTATTTGAACTTCAAAACTTTCAAAACCATATAACAATTCTCTAGGAAATTACCGGAGGTCCCAATAAAGATAAGCCTGGAATCGATCCCAATCTAATATTAGGTTTGAACTCAAAGTCAGTTGAGCCTCTTTCACTACAGTTATTGCTGCCAGAGTTGGTTGACGAAGTGGTAGAACCAATAAGGTCATGCATCATATGAGGCTTGGAGAAAGAACCAGTAGTTGGGGAAGGCTCAACCTGCAAGACGATGATATCTTATAAAAATTACTGATAATGAAGCCTTATAAGTTTTGATGCCTGATGGGTAAACCTTATAATAGACATCTTACTGATAGGAAAGTAAAATAAAAAAATAAAAAGGAATGAAGATATTTGAAGTTGCAATACTGCTATGCATGACAATGCTAGAAACAATAATCAGTAAAACATCAGCATAGTTATTGTTCCATCTCCCTGTCAGCATGAGAGATCTGTCAAACTCTTCAAAACTCTTTCTCAGTAACAAGAAAGATAGAAGCATAGAACGAACCAATACTCTATAACCATAAATTCAAAACCGCACTGAAACGAACCAAACACAACCTACAAAAGATTTCTACATCAGGCCCATGTGAATTCTGTGAAGAAAAATCATGTTCATTCATGCTGTTCTGCATCTTTTGATACAACTTCTCCTAAAAGGTGCGGCCTAGACATCTCGAACATTCGGTTGCCGAAAACCGAATCTGTATCCATATAAATTTTCCTTTTTTAAATACATCCAATACCAGACTCAGGCCAAGACAAACAAGAAAGGCAGACATCCACAGGACCACAAAAGAAAAAGATGCATTCTGTGAAAAAAAATAAATAAATAATTCCATCAAAAAGACAAACACCCACAGAAGAAAAAGACACATTATGTGGAAAAACAACAGTTCTAATCAAAGAAGAAAAAATGAGAAATTTAAGAGAAAGCCAGATTCTCAGTACAAGTCAATAACAAAGGAAAACATTTAAATAATTCAGACTATACACTATACCGGCATAAAGGAACCGAAACAGAATAGCGTAAAGAGAGCTGGAATCTAACTAACGGCATTGGCAGAAATCAATCAACTTTTCTCATTAAACATCCCAAAAAGAACTCGAACAGTAAACTATAAATTTATCAATTCCTCATTATTCCAATAAGATTTCATTTTAGTGAGAAAGATAAATGAAAAAATCAACCTTCCATGGCGACATAAGATTCGAGAGCATATCAGTTACGTCACACAATTTTCAACTAAAGCTACTAGAAAGTTGAGGAAATTCAAGGAAAAATGATAGAGAGATGAACACGAAACGGAGCAAGAAGACGAAATTTCCTAAACAAAAATAGGAATTTCATTGGATAAATATCAAGAGAATATTAGGAACGTAGCTGAGAAAATCTCCAACTAAAACAACTAGAAAATTAAATTTACAGATGTTTTCATCAGATTCCAAGAAGAAACCCTAACCTTAATGTTTGAGAGAAGAACCGGAGAATCCAGCAAAGACGTCGGACTCAATCCAGGAGGGATCGTCAAGCACGGCGACCGTGAGATCGGAAGTCTAGCTGGAGACATCATTTTATACTTCGCAGGGTTCGATCCGGAACCAGAGAAAACTCCCGAATCCAATTTCACAGAAAATCCATTCATGTTCAGATCTTCACCGTTCGGGACGTTAAAAGAAGCGTAAATGGAATCGCTTTCGCCATTAGAGCAGTTGAATCGAAGCTCGGAAGAAGTGGCTTCTTCTTCATCACCTATTCCTTGAGAATCTCTCAGTTCAGAGTACAAATTCTCCTCCATTATCGATTTGCATAGCGGAGGAAAGAGAGGGGAAGAGCTCTATAGGTGTAGAAGGAGAGAAACGAAGACGCTTTGTCTGATTTGCCTTTGTAGGGGTATTGCCGGTATTTAATTTTCTGGATGGGTGTTTTTGTAACATAACATGTCAGAGAGACGCTTGATATCCACTGTAGCATCTTCCTACATATTTTTTTGCAGCACAAATTTTAATTGGTTCTTTTTAAAGTTGACCACTTTTCATCAGACCATCGGAGTAATAGAGTCCGGTGGTTAAACCGGACTTATAAGACCGACGTTTGAACATGTTGGTTTAGTTGCCCGGACCGGTCCAGTTTAGGGCCAGGCTTGAGCAACGCAAGTGGAAGCTCAGTCTCATAATAATATATTTACATATTCTTTTTTGCTTTAGTATGTGTGAATTTTTATTTATAATATATGAATTTTTTATTTATAATTAAAATGCACATAATTTTATTTAGTTAATATATTTATTATATTAGAAAAACAATTTTTTTTCTATAAAATACCTTAAAATATCATTTAAAAGTATACTTTTATTACTTTAAATTAAAAAGAAAGTTTATCTTTTAGAGCCAAACCAGGCTAGAGCTGGCAACTTCCAACCCAACCCGTCCACCTGCACGAGTTTTAGCGGGTTTGGGTTTAAGTTTTTAACCCATGGGTCGAGTTTTGAGATGAGTGTTTTCAACCCGTGAATAAATGGGTCTAGTTTGAGTTAACCCATTAGACTTGTCAAATCCATCGAGTTATTATACTATACATTTTACTATTTTAGTATACCTTAAAAATATATATCAACTTATTTTATTTTCCATTTTTCCTCTTTATTTTCTCTCTCTCTCTCTCATATGATAGAACTGGTTGTTAGAGGCTAGAGCATCTATGAAGTAAAGTAGGATATTGTTAATTATATTGTATTATTATTGTTTACATGAGATTAAATAAGATTATAGAGAAAAATGAGTGTTAAATTACAATATCATTGTAACTTGTATTCCAAGTTTATTATACAAAATATTAAATAAGGCATTTAAAAATAAATAATAAATAAATTAGTAAAATTAAACTGGTCAAAATGGGTCAAATGGGTTAAAGTGGGTTAGATGCAGGTTTGATTATTTCAACCCATTTATTAAACGGGCGGATTCGGATTGAGTGTTGAGCCATCAATACCCCTATTAACGCAATCCGACCCGCTCAATTGCAACCTCTAAACCAGGCTGGCTCGGGTTAAAGGAGTCTAATGTCAAGCCGAGCAGGGCATATAATGTCGGCGGGCCCCACTTTTACAGACAAACGACAGAATTGGAGAATTGTACATGTATATATCTAGGAGGTTTAAAATTTAAAGGATAATTTACGCATACGTCCTTGGAGGTATGCGTAAATTATAAAGACCTCCTTTCACCTTATAAAAACCCCAATTTCTCTCCTATTACAAAACGGATTTAACTTTTTTTACATTTTTGACTTAAATACCCTCGATTTTAAATTAGTGAAACGGACTATTTGTTCGTTTAAAGGCCTTTGTGAATAATTGATATAAATCAAAAAATACTCTCCAAGGTTTTTTTCTTTTTGATAACCTGAGTATCTGAGCCAACTTGTGCACACCACGACTAATCCTTGTAGCTTTGAAGTTAACCCCCGAATAAGTTTCCAGTGGCCTCGAGTGAAACAGCCCGTACATAATCAAATTCCAGACCTGAAACTTCATGAGACGCTAGTTGCAAGTGACAATTGGGAAAATCCCTCAGGGTTAAATACTTTCAAAGTTATTATGTTTTATGCTTTCACCCTAAGTCAAATAAAAATTAAAATAAAGTTATAAGTGGTAATCAAGGTTAGTTGTTAGGGAATAATTATTTTTTTTAAATCTTATAAATAAAAGGGGTACTTTCGTCTGAAAATTATTAATTTAACGGAAGAAAAGTAAATGTGACCACTCTTCAAATTGGAAGGGAGATAATTGTAATTTTCAAAAGGTGAAGGGAGGTCTGTGCAGTTTGCATATACCTAAATGGAGGTATGTGTAAATTTCCAAATTTGAAACGGCGGGAATATAAAGTTCCAGTCCTAAACGAATTACAATTTCACGTAGCTCTTCTTCTCCTTCTCCTTCCCAAACTCAACGACTTCACCACTACTACATAACCATGTCTGCAGTTCTTCAATTCTACTTCAAAGTTCAATCTTTTTCAAGAAGAAAAAAATCGTCTTCGTGGCTTCTTCTTAAAATCTGTTTCTTTCTATGGTCTTCGTCTTTGCATCTCTCATGGAGAAAGACAAAACTCATCTTTACTCTGAAAATTCCCCCTCAGAAAACCCTAATCGTTTCACTGAAGAGCTTATGATTTCTTTACGCAATATCTGGTCTAACAGAGATAATGGAGGTAATTCTTCGAATTCTACTACTACTGCGTGTAATTCTCTTCCTGAAACACTTGAAGTTCCGGATTTGAGTTCAAGTTCAGATCTTCGAGGAAGTCCCATGGATCAAGTTAATAATCAGAATAGTAACCAGCAATTGAATACTGATTTTGCAAACCCTAGTAGAAGGCATCCTTTATTTAAAAATCCAAACCTTTTTGAAGGTTCGATTTGGACAGAAGGTCCGATTAAAGGAGATAATCATGTAGGAGAAATCTTTTCTGTTGGTAGTTCATTTCAATCAGTCTTGAAGAACGATTTTTCTTCTGAACATATATTCGATTTGGATTCTGTTCTTGAAAGATCTGGTGGTTTGGATATTGGTATTTATCTTTTGCACAGTATTTTGGGACCTAATAACATTGTTCGGCTCATCTGCGATGATCCGAAATTGCTTGAAGAATTGGAAGATCAGCAAATCGCTGCGATGGCTAAGGATCGAAAGGGATCTCAATACTTGCAGAGCTTTTTGAGTAAGAGGGATTATAGAAGTAGAAGCAAGATTGTTAATGGAGTTTTGAACTCCCTTGTGGAGCTAATGACAGATCATCATGGGCATTATCTCTTTCAGAGATTACTCCAATATTGCGATCCCAATCAACTCGAACGCATTGTGATTCAGATAACTTCACAAGAAGATGCTCTCGTCAATGCCTCACTCCATAAAATTGGGTATGAACTTTTATCCTTTTAGGGATTTTAGATTGGAGAAATCTTTCCTGTGTTTCTTTTTTTTTACTAATATATTGTTCTGGTTTATGATTTGATGATCTTGAGCAGTACACGTTCTGTTCAGACACTCATTAGAACAGTAAAGAAAACAAAGTTAATTGGCGATGTGGTAATGGCTCTATCAGTCTCAGATGGATTCTATAAATTGATGATCGATCCAACAGGGAAACATGTGATTGATCACTGTTTAACTCATCTTAATAGTAGAACAAATCAGGTTAGTTTTTTTGATCAGATGTTCTATTTCAGAAGTTAAATTTTTCTTTACTCATTGTTCCAATTTTGCATATGAAGCTACTTATCTTTGAACAGTTTGAGGGGATGTGTGACCCTAAACTTTAAGGGGTTGTCCTTAATCCTGTTGCCAAACTATAGAGATGTCTAAGTAATTTATTAATCTTATTAAGATAACATTGTTAATTAATATAGGAAGATATATATATATAGAGAGAGAGAGAGACTATAATTCAGATTAAATAGGTTTGGTTCTGTTCTGTTTAGTGGTATAAATACTAGAGTTTTGATTCTGGTTAGGTTTGATTTAACATAGACTTCAACCAAAAGCCGAACTGATCTAATTTGGTTTTATAATTTTAAAACCAAAACCGAACAAAATGTCTAGAAACTCAAACCAAACTCAGTTTGAGTCGGTCTATTTTCGGGTTGCACCACTTATTAATGCTCACAATTTCACGTAGCTCTTCTCCCAGCTCGTATCGTCTGCACCGAAAAGCATCCATCGCTGCATGCACTGGGATTTGATTAGTACATTCCCTTTAAAAAAATCATTTTTTTTTTAAATTTCAAAGGTTAAAATATTTTTTTAAAGGGGATTGCACCAACCATGTCCCTGGTGCACGCACCGGTGGATAATTTTGGGTGTAGACGATCCCAGGGCGCCCTTCTTCGACCCTGGATCGTCTTTATTGGATTTGATCCACCGAAGTGTGCATCGACAATAGGCACACGATACGTGTCCATTGTACAAACGTGATGGCTATGTATCAAAAGGGGTCTCAATATTTGCAGAGGTTTTTGAGTAAGAGGGACCATAGTAGTATAAGCAAGATTTTTAATGGAGTTTTTAACTCCTTTGTCGAGCTAATGACAGACCAACATGGGAATTATCTCTTTCAGAGATTACTTGAACATTGCGATTCCAATCAACTGCGACGCATTGTGATTCACATAACCTAACAAGGAGATGTTCTCGGGTTTATAGATTGGAGAAATATTTCCTATGTTTTTACTAATATATTGTTCTGGTTCATGGTTTCATGATCTTGAGCAGCATATGTTCTGTTCAGAAACTCATCAGAACACTCAAGAAATCAAAAACGTTAGTTGCCTCCGTATTAATAGCTTTATTATTCTCAGATGGATTCTATAAATTGATGATCCATCCAATAGGGATAAATGTGATTAATCATTGTTTAACTCACCTTGATAGTTGAAAAAATCAGTTTAGTTTTTCTTATATATATATATATGTATATACATATATATTTGCTCCTATATACTAAATCATTGTGTCACATAAACCTAAAACTATTATTCTTTACCTTGATCAAATGTTCCATTTCAGTAGTTCAATTTTTCTTCTACTCATTGTTCCTATTTTGCATGTTAAGCTACTTATCTTTGAACAGTTTGTATCAATCTTTATAGCCAATATAACTCTTTTCATTTGATTTCAGCCCCTATACGAGACGGCGATAAATCGTTTCCTTGAATTGGCCACACATAAACAGGGATGTGTGTCCCTAAAAAGTTGCATCACCTGCATAACAGATCCACACAGAAGCATGCTCTTAGATAAGGTTTCGCTCCACGCCGTGTTCCTCGCACAGAACCCTTTTGGGTATTGATTTCTTTCCATATCCTATGTTTTTCATCAAAATAAAGCTTTACTTTTCTTGTAAGATGACTTTTAGTTATCTAATCCATTGTCTTTCCCTAGGAACTATGTTATTCAAGAAGCCATCGAGCTCGAAAACCCAGAATTAACAGAAGAGATATGCCGTCAGCTTCAAGGACGTTACATTCGGCTCTCGATGCAGAAAAGTGGCAGCCATGTTGTAGAGAAATGCATGAATTCTAAGTGCACTGTTGCAGGAATATCTTATTTGGTTGAAGAATTTAAAGACAGTA
The DNA here is from genome assembly GCA_031762675.1 of Pachysandra terminalis. NCBI lineage: Eukaryota > Viridiplantae > Streptophyta > Magnoliopsida > Buxales > Buxaceae > Pachysandra > Pachysandra terminalis. The sequence goes on from JAUPMG010000005.1 coordinate 1,613,025, forward strand.
ATCAACTAAGCCAAGTTGCACAAGACCAGTTCGGGAATTATGTGATCCAAAAAGCATTGACTGTGACAAATGTGAGTTCAATTATATATCATCCTGAAAAAAAACCCTCTGCACATATGATATTGTTCTAGTCTTGATAGTATTACCTATATTCTTTTCCTTTAGTCCTGATGTTTGCTTGAGCAATCACCTTCCTACAAGGAAAAGTGCTGATTCTTCTTGATAGTTGTCCCTTTACAGAGTCGGCGTTTGGAGTATCTTCATCAATCTCTTGTAACTGCCATCATACCGCACTTACAAGACCTCGAGTTCCATGCGTTTGGACAAAATGTGTTCAGATTGATTGAAAATGAAGCTGCAGTTGTACAAGCATTACATTGATCTCAATCAGAATAGAATAGTTTTCAGTAGAAAGTATGTTATGTCATCTTTTGTTTACTTTTATTTGTCATGGCTTTGTTTAGTTTACATGAAAGTCAGTTATGAGAATTCTATGTAACTATTGATCCTAGTTTAGAATAGTCCCAGATGATTTTGTTGGTGATGATAGAGACAGAGTTGTTGGGATTTTTGTGTCTTTCTTTTCTTACAATAGAGAAGTTAATTTGTTTCTCAATTCTGTCTCTGTAAAGTTGATCCTCTTTATTTCCTTTTAATCAATCTAAATGTAAAACAAGTTGAAAATTTTAGAAATTGATCATCTTTGTTATGAACTGAGTTCTTCCTTTTTTTTTTCTTTTTTTTTTTTTTGGTAAAAATGAGAGTTCTTCATAAACCCTATTAAAAAAAAATGTTGCAGGAAAAAGTTGGAGAATCTGAATTAATCAAAACAGTATTGATCAGTGATTAAAGCAGGTTCATCCATGCGAATATTACACAGTTACCTTTGTACATAGCCATGCTTAAAACAGTTTCACGTTGATGCTGGAACTGAAACGCCCAAACAGAATCAATCTAGTTTCATCTGTGTTGGGTCGTCTTGGGCCTTCTCAATCAATCCCAAAAACTAGCTCAAGAGGTGAGGCTTTCTCTCACACTTATAAACCAACCACCAGTCCCATCCACAACCGATGTGGGATCCCCAACAATCTCCCCCTCACACATCGGGCCCTGAGTAGACTCACCGTCGACCTGTCTCTCCCGGCTTCTAAACCAGACATTGTTGAATCTCAGGCTCTGATACCAATGTTGGGTGGTCTTGGGCCTTCGCAACCCCAAAAGCTAGCTCAAGAGATGAGGCTTTCCCTCACACTTATAAACCGACCACCTAGCCCCTTCCACAACCGATGTGGGATAACCCAACAATCTAGAGAGCAATTCAAGCTTCTGTTGAATACTTTCACCTCCAAAAAGAAAACCCACAAACCCTTCCTGCTGTTTTGTTAATGCTTTATTATTTCAGATCATTGACTGCAAAATCTGGATTCATATGCTTGAAGATACCAGCTAATTGATTGGTCAAAAGAGAGGTGACCAGCAAGACCCAGACCAACGAAGAAAAAAGAAAGAAAAACAACATTCAGAACTATGAGCATCCAGCTATTCATTGCTAAATTTAAGAACAATAATAGTCAAAAATATCTCTCATAAGCACAACATGAAGATTGTCAAATTCAAAAATCCTAAAACAGGGAAGATGCATGACATTCTAACAACAAATATCACCATATCAGGCAAATTTACTTCCCATTCAAGTCATTTGCTGCTACATTTTATTTCCCCCATTAATGAATGTGCTTCAGACCTTCCTTATCTTGTCATAATACAGATAAGCTTGCTCAGAATGCAAACAAGAAGTGACCATCCATACAGGGTACTTCAATAGAATGCAAATCATTGGATCTTTTGACTTCAAGAAGAGTCCTTTCAATGAATTTTAGACTAAGCAAAACAATCCAGACTGGAAAACATTCGTGATCCGACTCATTCCTAATACATTGAAGAAGAGTTCTTTCATTAATGCAAAGAATTTGCAGGATAAATTTAGTATATAACCAAACTAGAGCTTCCTTCCTATTAGATATTAGGTAAAAAGAACATGTGAACATACATGTGCGTATGTAAAAAATCCACCCACACAACAATACAGATTGTCTATATATCAACAAAAAACTCAGTTGCAAGTTGGGCAGAAGCAGGATGGAAGCCATCCAGCTTTAAACTACCTAAAGAGAAACCTGAGAAAAAAAATGCTATGGATAGAAGGACTGACGATACTGAGGCGGTAAACCATAGCCACCATAAGCTGCTGGCCTATCATAAAGACCATACCTAATAGGTGATTCAGAAGAGTATAAATGGGGCCTAGTTGGGCTCAAGTCACCAGAAAAACCCGCACGGGTTCCTGGCAAACCATAAGGTGCAGTAGTAGATGAGCTTATGTATGGCGCAACAGGAATGGTGCCTGACAAGCCATAATGCCCAGCTGACAAGCCCAGGTATGGCACATTTTGATCCGTTAACAAGCCTGCAGGCTTCAAATGAGCTTGTTGAAGAGGAGGGAGCATAGAAATGGCTCCAGCAACAGTCTTTACAGCTGCCGCTGGTGCAGACAATCGGGGACGCTTGTTTTCAGACTGCTGCTGCTGAGGTTTGGAGCCTGCGGTTTCTGCAGCACGTTTCCTTTCTGCCTTCTGCTTCTCTAACTGCTCAACACACTTTTCTAGGTTTTCCCGTGAGTATTGGGATTCAAGCTTGTGATCTTCAATGTATCTAATCGCTGTTTTCAATGCGGCAATTTCTTTGGCAGTGGCATTGTTCTGTAGATAAGATTATATAAACTAATACACAACAGTATCATGATTCAAGGGTTTAAAGGGGGTCCTAACAACAGCAAAAGAACATGCTCATTTACCTGTGACTGAAGAGAGTTGTTTCCCTTCTTGCAAATTTCCAGGGCAACCTTCTTGGAATCCTTAACAAAGGCTTTCAGGAGGGGTACAGGTGGAAACTTGTCAACCAGCTCAAATGCAAACACAAACCTAATAGCTTCAAAATGTTTGCCCTTAGTAATGAGATTTTGAATTAAATCTGTAACAAACAAAAGAAAAACCTTAAACCGTCGCAGAAGATAACCAATACAGCAGTTAATCTCAGATTGAGGCGGCCACTTGATGGAGTGATATCAACAAGCAGTAAAAGGCAATTTTTGAATATAGCTTCTTGCTAATTGGCATAACCAAACAGTAAGAACAAAAAGAGAAATATATAAACTGAAATAAATATCTCAGTACTATCTACAATTCTGAAATAATTAACAAAAGTAAATAAAAAAAAAGTACTACTTGTATATTAGGCGATGAGCTAATAATAGGCCCTGAATTGTAGGATAATAAGAAGGCTTAAGAAGTTGCATGCAGATGGCAACTTGGAAATGATGCAAGCAGTATAAAATTCAATTAATATGTAATTACATAAAACAAGGTCAAAGATGAAAACGAACAAACGAATCAACAAAATGTAGAGAACTAACTCAAATAACATCCTAAAAAATTTAATAATTTTTTTTTTTAATAAGTCATGAATATATAAAAAGGAGAAGGAGAATGTACAACAACCACTACAGAGAAGACCTCTACCAGTGGTGCAACAACAGAAAAAAGGACCAGGAGTCCAAAAGCAATAGAAAATAAAGAAGGAAAAAATAAAAATAAGAATAAACACAACTCAAATGTGCCCGCACGGACCACCCAAGAACTAAAGACAAGACATGAACAGATCCAAATCTCCCAAGATCAATGATACCCTACTAGCGCCTCTCCTCGCAAGGTTAGCCACCAACTAATCAAACACCCCAGGTGCCATAAGAACCAAAGGAGTCCGCCCTCTAATCAAAGACAAGGCCAAACGAACCAGATGAATGACCCTCCAGCTGCACGAATCAGGCCTCTCCAGCCAATCAATAATAAGGGGAGTGCTACACACAATCACGATGTCCAAAAAACCTTGTGCACGTCCCAACCTCAAACCCATCACGAGAGCCACTAGCTTGGTTCGCTCAACCTCAGACGAAACCTCCGAACCAGAAAAGGCAAGAATGCGTCTGTCGTCCTAATCCTGGAACACGCCACCAATCCCGGAAAGGCCGGACAAGACAGGGCAGAAAGCTGCGAAGGATAGCTTTACCCAGCCAAACGGGAAAGGGGCCAATATCAACTGGCAATCCTGAGTCAAACAAGCAGACGAAGAGATCGAGTACTACTCACGCACAATATCGAACGCAAACAGACCATGGAACTAGCCCCGAACCGATGCCCAGGAGGCAACTGAGGGCAAGATCCCCGAACCTACACACGAGGCCGAAGTTGCCACATCATGAAAAATCCTCTGGTTCCGCTCTCCCTCCAAACGAACCACAACACAGCCTGAAAAACCATCATAAACAGAATTCTGCTCCTCTCAACAAGATTTGGAAAAACCCACTGCTCTTGAAGCTGACAAATACTCCTGGGGACACCCACACCCTCTCAATGGATCGAATGAAAAAGCCCCAAATCTCTGAAGCGAAAGGGTAGTGAATGAAAATGTGATCTAGGGACTCCGCCGCCGCTCTGCACAAGAAGTACATGTTAGGAGAAAGGGCCATATACCTCCTCCTACGTTGGAGCATATCCGCAGTGTTGATCCGATAAAGTAAAGAGGTCCAAGTGAAAGCTTCGGCTCTGGGAGGGACAGGCGGGGACCACAAGGAACGAGTTTGAAAAGAAGTCGGAGGCCCAAACCGGTCCGGACGTGACTGACTGAAAAACGAATGACATGAGAAGACACATGTGGGATCAAGAGTCCAGATCCTCCGATCACCCCACTCAGACCCAACAAACACCTCACCGACAGCCGAAAATAGAGAGCACAACTCAAAACAATCCACCTCCCTCGTGTTTCTACAAAGGAGGTTCCAGACAAGACCAGATTCGGACCAGAAAAGAACCTCGCAAACCAAGGAAGACTAACAAAAAGCGATCCTGTAAATCCTAGAAAAACGTGAACATAAAGGCTCAGCACCAATCCAAAGGTCCCTCCAGAAAAATACAAAGGAACCATACCCAATAGACCAACGAACCAATGACAAGAAAAAAGGGCCAACGCAACGATATACTTCCACGGATTGGCCGCAAAAATCAGCGACGAACGACTCATATCCCAGCTGTTCTAATGAACAGCATACTTGCTGACGATAATCTTACGCCAAAGATGATTCTGCTCGTTGTTGAAACGCCAAAGCCACTTGACGAGAAGAGAAGAGTTCCTGGCCACAATATTTCCAGCTTTAAGCCACCCTGATCCCTCTCCCTACAAACAATATCCCATCTAACCAAATGGTCTCTCCTTCCACCATTCCCCTCCCATAAGAACGTACGATGAATTTTCTCGATTTGAGAAGACACCGCCTTAGGAAAACGGAAGACCGACATATAGTAGATTGAGAGAATGGCCAATGAGGCCTGAATGAGGGTAATCCTGCCCCCCAAAGACAAGTAAAGACCGAGGGTTACCGCCTAGCGGAAGACCCAAATAGGACATAGGCCAAGCACCGGTACCACACCCAAAAGCCCCTGCACACTCAGCCAGCACCGAATCCTCAACATGAATTCCTAACATGGTCGACTTCTCCAAATTAACCTTAAAACCTGAAACCATCTCAAAACATCTCAGGACACATTTAACCCCCCAAACCTAGGGCACCTCAGAGTTTATAAAAATAATCGTATCATCGGTGAACTGGAGATGAGAAACCCCGACCTCCTCCCTACCCACCCGAAACCCTCTAAACAAACCCCTCTTCTCAGTGGTCTCCATAAACCAACTCAAAACGTCCCTCATCAAGGAGAACAATAAAGGAGATAAAAGATCGTCCTGTCTAAGACCCCTGTCTAAGAAAAGATAAAATTTAATACAAAATTGACATTACTAAATCTGAAAGCTCCAGTAATAACAAATATAGAAGACCAAAGATCCACACTAAGATTAGAATTAGAAGAAGAAAAAAAAAACCAAAAAACAAAAAGCATTAAGAAAGAAAATATAAAACAAAAAATTAAAGAAATATGAACTGCCATAGCCACATAAAACTGTAAAAGGTACGAGATGGAACCAAAGACTCATCCACAACAAAGGAACCCAAAGCGAAGGGGCAAAGATAAGTAAATAATCTCACTGAACACCCATGGTCTCATTGAAAACTTAAACATAAATAACAAAGTTATTAAATGCAAAAGAACAATAAACCTCAGTATTGCAGAACAACAAAGCTTTAAAAGCACTTAATCCTGAAAGATGGTATTGGTAACTGATGATAACATCACTGGAACAAGAAAACTTTAAAAGCCACTCAGTCCTGAAAGATGGTATTGGTAACTGATGATATCATCACTGGCAATTACCTTAAATACACTAAGTCTACAAAGAATGTATGTTCCATAGCTAGTCCCAGGAGGTAATAGCAGCAATACAGCTCCTCAAGGCAATGGAAGATGAGACCACCATTGATGGAGGACCTCCCATAAAGAAGGTCGTCAACATCTCTGAGCTTTTTCTGTGATGTTTACATAGGAATATAGAAACACAATTTGATTGTTCCAACAAAGTAAGGGGAATCTAAAGATTGTAAACCCCAATACCTCCCTCGTCACATAAGATAAAAGGAACCACAAATCACCAACATATACGCCAAAACAATAAATCAAGTAACAATGTTGAACCATTTGATACACATTGTTGTGCCGTTCTCTAACAGCTTAAGCTTTTAGAGTAAGTAGTTCTTAACATGGTATCAGAGCACGAGTAGGGCTGTCAACGAGCCAAGCTTGAGCTCAATATTTAGCCTCACGAGCCAAGCCTGAGTCCAAAAAAAGGCTCATTATTTTAACGAGACTGAGCCGAGCTTAGGTAGGCTCGGCTCGGCCATATATACGATATATGAATTCATATATATATATATATATATAATATATATATATATATAATACTAATCATTAAGTAGAAAGTTAATGGCTTGTGTTTAAGTCAAATACTTATTTATTTATTTATTAAGTTAAGACTTAACAAATTAAAATCATAAAAATGATAATTTAAGAAGTAAAGAATAATTAACTTTTTAAAAATCTTTATGGAGTATGGACTGTAGTTAAGACTAAAAAACGCTAATTAATTTTTAAACCCATCTTTTAGTCTTTTACCACCGTCCCTTGAGTCCCTTCTTCTCCCATCATATCCTCTGTGACGAGTGACGACCCAACTTCCAAGTTCCAATTCTAAGTTTCTAATAGTGGTGTGGAGGTTTCTTCAAACTTCAATTTTTCATCCTCATTAAGGTACAAATACAACCAGTGTTATTAAAGGCGAGCGCCTAGGCGACTAGGCACTATCTCAGAAGTCCAACCGATGCCGACTTAGGCTGATTACGCCTGGGCGCCCGCCTAGTCACCTAATTTGTCCGGGCGGTCGCCCGGATATTAAATTGACTTAATATGATTTTTTTTATTCTAATTAATTTATTAATTTAGATTTAATTATATTTG
>JAUPMG010000005.1:1630480-1646889 GCA_031762675.1 Pachysandra terminalis
AATATAAATAATAGATAGAAGATAAATAGTTCACATAACAATTTAGAGGTGGTTGTTCTTGCTTGGTCAAATACTGTGGGGGGGTTTAAATATAAATAATAGATAGAAGATAAATAGTTCACATAACAATTTAGAGGTGGTTGTTCTTGCTTGGTCAAATACTGTTTTCATTTGAAAGAATTTCTTCCAATATCAGAAAGAGATAAACAAAGGGCATGATTAAACCACTTAAAAAGGTGAAAGATAGGGGCAAGTTCTGAATATCATTCCATACTTGTGGAGTTGAAGAACTGTTCAGATAACTCTTCAAAGTATCATTAGCTACATCAACAGGAAGCGGATGATAATTTAAACTATCCAATCTCACAAAGGCATACAATTCTTAGCACAACAAATAGAACTTCAGGTCTTGTCTGCCACTAATAAGAAATCAACAAAAAGTGTTCTCATAAGATACAAAAACAACAAAATGCCAAGACATGAATCCCGAATCATCATACAAACAAGATCAGTAAAACTGACATAAACCAGTAAAATGGAATTGAATGTGATAGGAACGTTAGAATACTGGATTAAGACGAGTTGAATTGTCATGTCTGTAAATTACGCCTTTCACAAACTCTTCGCCCAATTTCATGACCCTTTTAAAAATATCCATGGCTGAAACTATGGATTCCATTAAAGAACCAAACAGAAAAGGATGTGAACAGATGGCTCTGTTTGGACAGCAACATTTAAAAAGAAAGTTAATTAGGTAAGTGTTACAAAAGAATGCGAAATAAAAGAAAATGAAAAATTCACTTCCCTTGCGCTGTCCAGTTTATAAGGAAATTTTCTAGGTTTTGGCTAAAAAATACAGATTTTTGTGTCTGGTTAACAAGAAAATCATGAGAAACTTCCAACCTATTAGTTTTGATTATTCATGAGTATATCAAATGCTTGTAACAGTTGAAAATCTGTAAATAGCATTAGTTATTTATTGTTATAAATTTGCAGTTTCTAATGCTTCTCAGTCACCTAATTTGTTGGGGCCAAAAACAGACCGTACATAGAAGATAGATTAAAGAAAAGATACAGAAAAATATATGCATATATATACAGAAACAGGTCATACATCAAACTAGGATTGATAAGCTGATAAGGACAAAGAACCTCGCCAAAGTAAAAAAAAAATAACAATAATAAGGAAGATAAAGAACAAAGATAGGAGAGAAACCTGTCACCTTTGATGAGAGGGGGGTGTAAAGTGACTGTTGGAGAGGCAAAGGGATTAAGGCTTAAAGGCACCCTCTCACTTTTCTCGCAAAATCAGATCATGGTTTTAGGGCTTTTCTGGATTAAACCGAACAGGATTACAGGACGTGGCTTCTCTGTGGATCTCACAAATTCCCACAATCTGAACACAGACTATGCCGGGCAATGATTTTTTTTCATACTTTCTCACATTATCTTGCTATCCAAAAAGACATATAGATCCATCAAAGTTAATATTTGCTGAAATAATGGATGGACATGATAAGAAGGAGAATTCTACTAAGCCAAACTCTGGCATAGTACAGAAAAGTTAACACAAAGAAAATGCGACATAGTACATAAAAGTTAACACAAAGAAAAAGATGCCTATACCTAACCAATAGCATAAGTAGACAATTTTCTCCTTCCTGAAAGTGCAACCGAATCCATATTATCCTGTATAGAGTTGGCTACAATAGAGAAAATAGTTTCAACATATATATCATCTAACACAGAGATGAGCCATACACCTTCAGAGAGCAACTCTCTTGTTGGGATAGGTATCTTTCTCAAATAGCTCCTGACCCAAAAATGGAACCCAAAAGGCTCATGGATCTCGTTGAAACGGTACCAATATCTGATTGACAGACCCATGATCAACTCTACGAAGCAATTAACACATTCCTATTGGTAAACTTTCATAAACTTAGACAACTTCTGAACTCACACAAGTATGATTCTTTCCCCTAATATACTGTTTTTCTATTTCTCAGAAACACCCGAACATATCTCAAGAAGAGAAGGCCTCAGTTTGTAGATACCTGAACTGCCAGAAACTATCACAAGAGACACGCATTGAAGCTGTTCAAAATGAGCTGATGCCACTGCGTTAGATTGTCCAAGCACTGTTTGTTCAGATTCATTCAGATAGGCACATTGCAGAGAATTCTCTGAAAGCCTCTCTAGCTCAAGATACTCAAACCCCAAAAGTCAGAATCTAGGAGAGAGTCCATACAAGGAAGCTGACAGAGAAGAATCAGTTAGCAAGGCCCTTGGGTTTCTTGCTCCAGAGAGATATTGCAGTACAGAGAACTGAATTCTCAAAAAAGGACTATGAGTCCACAAGCTTCAGGATTCAGCATTTTGAACAGGAACTCAAGTTCCTTAAAAAGGATCCTGCAACAGCAGAATGCGTCAAAGGGAGCTGAGTCAATCGCGGCCAAACCACAGAATGTCAGACCATACGGTTTAGAGGAGAGCGTACTGAGTAAAACGAGAAACCCACTAGAACAAGTGTCCAGTTGCATTGGTTCTGTGAGTTTCGCCTCTCAAAGAAAGTATGCCAGCAGGCTGATGAAGGCATTTCCAAGGATAGCCCTGTTTGGAAGAGGCAAATCAAAAAGAAAGCCAGGTACTTTCAAGCTATGGCCAAAGTCATAGTAGCAGAAAATTTACAGAAATGAATGTATGAAGATTAAACCAGCAACATGGAAGTAAGATTTAACAGAACAACACTGCATTATTATTCCATGAACTGGAAAAAAAAAAAACTATTACTGCTTCTAGAGACAAATTGTACATACAAGCAAAAATTATATTACATGTATTCATGGATAGTCAAATTTCAGAATGTACATGTCTTTAAGGAATTAAGGATGTACATATGCAACATATGGGGATTGATACAAAGGGATTGAATGTGAGCTCATTCTTTTTACCAACTCCATGGAGGCCGAAACCCTAATGAGCCAGAAATAAGGTCAACTCTATACTTGCTACCTGAGCTTTATACAAAGAAAAAGAAATGCAGAAACATGAAACTACCGATTTGTTTTTTTTTAAGATGATAGTTTTCCTCTTTTACAAGTATCTGTCTTGATAGCAACTGCTCAATTGACTGATAACCAAACGCACACTTGTTCAAGGATTTCAGTGAGGGCTTCCAAAATCAGGTTCACACACTTTTGACATTTCTCCATGATATCTTTCTTTTGGCTTGTCACCGCACAAATTGCTTTAGTTCACAAGGAAATTTTGCACAAATTTTCACATCAGATTATATTTTAGAGATAACGCTGATGATGGGTGAGGGGAAATCACTCTAAATAAACTTAGTCTTTTGTACTGGGATGGTTGAACCAAAAATTGACTTCACAGTGCAGTCTTTTTATGGGTCTAAATCTGTTAACTAAATCCATGTTAGACTGGTAGTTTAATGACTAAACCAAAAAACAACTTTTATTCCTGGATATACTAGCGATCAAAGAAGCAACTATTCGTAAGAAAGTAAACGACTGGAGATATCACACTAACCTTTTATATCATATACCTCACAAAAATGAAGTGCTTAAGTACAAACATTAATAGATCTCTTGTAAAATGCCACTTCATTATATGTAGATATTGAGAAAGGATACAACAAATAACCTTCTAAGAAGATCATGGACAATCCATCTCAGCACATACAGACTAAGAGCGATAATAACTGACAAGCCAACAGAATAAATTACACTGTAAAAGTGGTAGAGATCATCTAACTACATAACTGGAGTTGCTTCAAGATATGAATCACACTGAACCTTTTGAGACTCCAGAACAATCCTTGCAGCTTCTATGACCACTTGCCCATTGACATAGTGCTGCCGGCAGACCGGCATATAGACGTCAGCCCCACCAACCAGTTCTGTCTTGGTCTCATCTGTCTTCCTTAAGGTAAAAAAGGCACGCTTACCACAGATCTCACATCGAGCTGTTAACTTCGTTACAGAATCAGCTAATGGAATAATATCAAGCACAGAACCAAAGCTCCTTCTGCCAACAACAAGAAAAAAGAGAAATGAGGTCCAACCAAAGAGATCAATTCAACTGAAGACTCAAACATAGATGTTAATGGAATCAAATAATTACCTCAAGTAGTCACCATCCAGACCAGCAACAATGACAGTTTTCCTATCAATGTCAGCAGCCTTACAACAAAAATCATAAAGGTCTTCAAAGAATTGAGCTTCATCAATACCAATCACATCTAGCTGTCACCGAGTACAGGTAATTACACATATGATTACTGAAGGAAATTAATGCCTACTGCAACAAAAATTAAGAGTTCTTACATTATGTGCATGGCAATTAGAGTGAAAAAGAAAATCCTAGAAACTTCCTAGACTTCAACTACACGCGTGCACACAAAATACAAATATATTGCCTAAGCCCATCAAGTTTAGTGATTTTTCACTCCATTTATTAACATCCTATTATTAAAATGGTACCTCATTCAACATTTTTTCCCTTAAAAATTATCAGCTCAATTGCACATGCGCACACACATAAGTACAAGTATATTGCCTAAGTCCATCAAGTTTAGTGATTTTTCACCGCATATATTAACATCATATTATTCAAATGGCACCTCATTCAACATTTTTTTCCCACAAAAAGTATCAGCTCACACAAGTTGCATTGGTTGTCATGCTTTACTTAAAAAGCGCCAGACAAGTACCAACATATTGTTTAAACTCGGTATCGGATCTGGGATTGGCCGATCCAAACATGGCCCAATATTTTTTTAATCATAAAATTTTTTAGGGGTGTCGGAAGATCCATATTGGGTCATCCAATCGATCGTTTGGATCGGACGATCCGACTCAGTTTCATAAAACATTAGCAATTTGGGCCATGAACCAATAATAACATATCAAATACAAATATAACTGTAATGGTGAAACTCGCATGCAATTCTGAAATACCTTGTCATAAGCATCAGCTCCAAGTTTCTGTTTGAATGAGGACAAATCTGGTAATGCCCAACATGGCAGTTTCGCTCCGTCATGTGTTACAATAGAATCTAACCCATATCTCATATCCTTGTTTGATTTTATTACTGCAACACTTCTGGATAAAATTAGCACAAAAGTTGATACAAAATATTACAGGAAAATTTAAATTAAAATAGTATTTAAACATAATTAAATAATATCTAAATTTTTTTCAATCCAATTCCTATCCCACAAAGGTGTTGGTGTTAGGGTTCCCATAATCAATAAACATTTCCCGCCCTATATTAACATAAAAAACCAAACCCTAAATTTAAATCTTCAAATGAAATGTTTATTCAATACTATCAAAGTAAGACTTCAAATTCAATAGTCATTAAACACATAAAGTTAAGGGTAAGGCTGTGTTTGGCCCCGCTTGTGCTTTTGGATAAGCACTTAATGGATAAGTGGCTCAATGGGAGCACTTATCCATAGCAACAATAAATTGCTTACTTGAAGAAAATAGCGTTTGGTAAATACATTTATTTAAGAGCTTATGAAAGTTCAGAAGTAAAATAGGTATTATGAAATTATTATTAAAGTTTAGAAATAACATTTTTAAGTGCTTATGAAAGTTTAGGGGTAAAATAAATATTACAAAATTTTAGATATAGCTTCCGGCATAAGTGATAAGAGAAGTTGTTCTCAACAGATTCTCCTTATGGGTAGCCTTCCTCTATTGCTTATGGGTAAGCACTTAATCATAAGGTGTTAGCAAACACAATTTTAATTTAAAAAGTGCTTTAATAAGCTATAAGCTGAAATAAGCACTTATATTAGCTAGGCCAAACGCAGTCTAAGGGTTCATCAAGCAAATGAATATTTTCCCTTAAATTAGCATAAAAAGTACCCAAGACACACGCTTTCAGATAGGCGAATGGAAGGGACAAAAGGTCCAAACCTGCCATTACTGCTTTCAGATTTGATCCGGCGAAGGAGATCCGTGGTTTTTCCGGCGAACATTGGGCCGATGATCACGTGTATCTCCCCAGAAAACAATCGAGAGGTCTCCATTCGTGAACCAGGTCCAATGGTAGAGCTAGGGGAAAATGACGATTTGATGGAAGACATAACTGGTTTGAGATGGACAAAATTAGGGTTTTGGAGAGAGGGAGATTTGCAGAAAAGGGTAGAGAAATTTGCGAAGAGAGTGAAGAAGGTGCAGATTTGGAGAGATGTGGGGGGAGGGTTGAGAATGTTAGGTAGAGGAGAGATTTCATCTTTGAAATAATTACCATGAAATTCCGTTGGTGTTTGATTCAAATTGAAACTCTTGACAAAGCGAGAGTAGCAAAGTGGGCGTTTCAAGGGTCTGGTTTTGGAGGGAAGATAAAAGGATGTGGCTCAAAGATTATGTGCTTTACGAGATGCAGACACACAATGTTAAGGCCCCGTTTGGCGCTGCAAAATGATCTGACAAGTGGAAACTTATTTTGGGAACCCATTCTCCACGTGTATAACTATACCCAATCAATTCCAAGATGATATATAAGGGCATGTTCGACTAGCTTCTCACAAATGGAAGGGGTTCAATGTGAATGGTTTGTTCAAAGGTGCTTTCACTCCAAGTTATTGGTTAAAAATTATGTTTGGTGAGAAAAATTATATAAAACGATGGCCTTGTTCAAAATTTTAAGTTTGATGGATATTTTTGTGTATTTAAAAAATGTTAGGATAATTTTATTATTTTAAAATATGATTAATTGCTTCTTACAAACACAGGTTTTAAAAATAATCTGACACTTGTTTTAATCAAAATGGGCTTCTTAAAGAAGTGGTTTTGTCTAAAGCAGCTTTAGAAGTGTCACGAAACAAACACTCAAGCATTAAGAAGGTACCCCTTTGAAGTCTAAGAAGGGCTTCTTGGCCCTTAAAAAGGTATGTCAAATGGGATCTAAATTTCAGTCTCAAAGGTATTTTGCTATGTGACGTTGGGTTCATTTAAAACTTAACGTTTTTCTTTATATAGACTTAAAAAGACTAAAAAATTGAATGGCTATTGATTAATAAATGTGACAACATAATACACATGTATTAATGAGATTATATAGGTTAGAATATTATACATATAGCTAATCCAGAGGGTCTCCTGTTAGGTTTGATTGATCAAATCATTCTTCTATGTGACAAAAAATAACCCTATCACAATAGTCAATATTGAGTGTCCCACGTCGGTCAGCGATAGCTGAGATGTGGTGTTCATTGATTTTGAGCAATTTTCTCTTCAACAGTTAACTTTTGAGGACGAGTTAGGCCCATTTGATCTTTAATATGGTATCAAAGCCTCGTACGTCACCCATTTCAATTATCCACGGGTTGGGCTCACCCGTGCGGGGGCGTATTGAGTGTCCCACATCAGTCAGCAATAGCTGAGATGTGATATTCATTGATCTTGGACAATCCTCTCTTCAACAGTTAACTTTTGAGGATGAGTTAGGCCCATTTGGTCATTTTAGTCAATAAATGCTACTGTCGCAATGTAGAAAACCTTTTCCCTAACATTTGGTAAAATACAATTTTCTCATAAAATATACATATATATAACTTTTTATCGTATTTCCTTATCAAGTCGGAAAAAAAATGCTTTGCCCAATTGGTTCTTAATGTTTCTTAAAAAAAAAAAGAATTATAAGCAAAATCCTTCTTATTTCGCTTTGTTTATCAACCCGCCAAAAAAATTAAATTCACTCTCTCTCTCTCTCTAACCAGTCAGTGTGATGAGGACTCGCCATCAACGAAAGATCAATAAAAGTGAAGGTTTTCCAGTTTTAAAAATGAAAATGGTGGTCTCGTGGGGAGTAGTATTGCATGGGCTCCTCTGACTTTCACAATACATAGATGGTAATGGGCCCTCATGTAATTACCTTCTTTTGTCTCAAATCATACTCATGGGGAGTACGGCATGCTTGTTGTTATTTCTGAGGCGTTTTGTCGAACACATGATAAGATTGAATTGATTTGCATTCAGCTAAGGATATTGAGTTTAGTTTTTGTAAATTTTTTAAATCAGTTAGACGATTCATTGACTCAAAACCGATTCCATCATGACTCGGATTGAGTGCCCTACACCACCACCACCAACAACAATCATTGTATTTTTAGTCAATGGGATGCACGTCAAATCAAGAATTCATGCGGTTCGTGATGAAGAAAAAGAAAGCTTATGGGTGATGGTTGTGGTAGTTTTCATTGAGCTCACCGTCGGAGAAGATGACTGAAGGAGAGATATGCTTGGAGATTGAAGACAACCAAGAACGAAGAAGGCTTTGTTTTTTTTGGTAATGTGAAGGGTTTTTATCGGGTTGATGAATTCTTGGGGGTGAGAATTGCAATTATTCTCTACCCTTGGGAATTGAGGCTTCGTTCAAATAGGCTAAAACAAATTCCATGGAATTCAAGAGTTGAATTTAAATTCTAATTTTTTATGTGCTCCCAAACACGAGAATTGGAATTGGAAGCTTCAATTTCAATTCCAAGCTCAATTTGAGCTCCAATTCTCCGAACCAATCGGATCTGATTGTTTCGAAGAATTGGAATTGATGTTAGAAATTATAATTCCATTTCTAATTCATTGAGAAATGAAATCGAGTAGAATTGAGATTTTTATGATTGTATGTCAAAAAATATTTGGAGTAGGGCAGACATACCGCATATTTGGCATGATTGATGCAAAATTGTTTAGTTAAAAGATAAATTTAAATTAATTTCTCTTATTTTTTATCAATTATATCTTTAATCCTTGTTTTATGAAAACATTTATTATATATTGTATTTACCTTCTGTAGCAAAATAAAATCTAGGGTATTTTCATTATAAAATAAATTATTTTAATATTAATATTAGTTGAAGTTATCAATAAAAGTATTTAAGTAAACGATGATTAAATGGGTAGGTTGAGGGGACCATATGAACCTTATGGCGCGACCTCAGGGTCCCATAAGACCCTGCCTCTCCCATAAACACTGTAGCAAAAAAATAAAAAGTGGATTGGGACTGCCGGCTTAAACTCTCTCTTTGATACACTTTGTAGACACGTATAAGCCCTATAATATAGAGTTGGACGCATAGGGTTTTTTTACCAAAAAAAGAAAAAAGAAAAAAAGACATATACCTGACATCGAGGTGACGATCTATTGTGTGCCCCACATCATTATATTACTCAAAGACCTTTTGTAGAGTCGACCTAAAAAAATAATTAATTAAAGGGCTAATGCTGTTCGAATTATGCGAGACCCTAGGGTCCTGCCATAAGGTTCATATATTGACCCAAACCAACTGATTGCCGCATCTACTCGCAAAATACAAAAAATACCCGAAAATCTTCAAAAGTCGTCGGATATAATTTTCTTCAATTCATATATCATTTTTTTTTTTTTTGATGAATTCTTCAATTCATATATCACATCTTAACCGGTCAAAAGAAAATAACAATCATTTATTTTTATTTTTTCACTTATTTTTCTTTTTCCTTTTTTGTAAAATTCAAGGTCCCAATATCGAACACAGCAACAGGCATTCCATGACAGAGGGAAATTGTTATTTTGAAAAGGTGAAAGGAAGCTCATATAATTAACTCCTACCTAAAGGGAGATTCTGTAATTTACTATTAGTTTTAACAGCTGTTGCCGTGTGACTAAGCTTTATCCTGACGGTAAATAATTAAAAATAAAAAGAAAAGAATATCCTGAGCTGAACCCCTTTCCGTCTATCTTCTTTGCTGCAAAACCTAACATTTAAGCCTCTTCAGAGAGCAAAGCAAAGAGAGAGATAGAGAGATAGGATTATGGAGAGGCTTATCCATTCTTCTCCTGTCTCCTCCAAATCCTTTCTAAAATCCTCATCTCTTGTCCCTCGATTAGCTCGGATTGACGCCGGCAGACTCGGTTTTTCTTCGTCTGCCCGGACCGAGTTCAGGCGGTTTGGCTCGTTTTTCTACAAGCAGGAAGGCCCGCCATTATCTTCTTCACTACCCCCTCCAAAATTTCCTGTTAATCGGTCTGTAAAGGCCTCGTATACTTCGTCTTCATCGGTGGATCGGCCGGTCCGACCCAAATCGACGTTACCCTTTCTGAAACGTATTGCAGGAGATGCTTTAGATCCCCAAAAGGTATGTTATGTATTCAAAATTTGGCACGAGGATATTCTCTTTTTTTCATTTTGAGCTTTTTGCTTTATGGGTTTTGTGTAATTATTGCTAGATTCCAAAGGGGATCGATAGATGCAGTTAAAATTACTGATTCTTTTGGTGTTTTTCTCTCAATCCAGTTCATTCAGTTGTGTGCTTCTGGTACTTAATTTTGATACGTTTTTTTTTCCCTCTGTCTAATGGTTACTTGGCAAATGAGGAGATTTAGGTTAATGTTTAGAAATGTGAGGACCTGGATTGGTAGAATGAAGAATCTACTTATAGGATTACAGCTGATTGTATGTGAAAAATTAGTTAGAATTTAGTTTTTTGCAGGACAGATGCTGTAATGCTTATATAAGTTGTTTTTAAAAGTTTGTAGTCTATGAATTGAATTGGATCATTTTCTTTTCCTGATCATGGTGTACTAAGTATTTTGGTTTAAATAGGTACATCATTTTCTTGTTGATGGGATCCTTTAGAAAAAGGAGTGGAAATAGCACTAGTTTGCAAAGTATATTATTTTGTAGTTTTGCTTTGTGAATTCTGCAAATTACTAATATCTATTTTTTCAGTTTTGGGTTTGGAATTCTGATTTTTGATAGAATATTGTACTTTATTACCTATTTCATTCTCCAATTTGTTTTAGTTTTAGAGGATTCTTGAAAGTTGCGAAATGTTTGCAACCAAAAAAGTGCGTGCAAACGTAAATGTTCTGTTATCTATAATATTGATTCTACTATATAAACAACGCAAATTTGTCCCTCAATCATGAATCAATTTACTCATATATATGTAGAGCTGTAAACGAGCCAGCTTGGGCTCATAAAATCTGGATAAGGCTCAGGATCAGCTCAGGCTCTTTAAAAATTTTGGGCTCAGGCTCGCTCTTTTTTTCAAGGCTCAGACTCGGCTCGTGAAAGGCTGAAAAAAACAGCTAATTTATATTTAATACATAAGACTTTCATTAACTTTGTATTTAAAAACAACAAATCATATTTAATGATTTGTCTGCCACTAACTTTGAATTTAAAAAAAAAACTAAACTTAATTTAATGTTTTGTATTTAATATATAAAACAACCACCACCATGAACTTTGTATTTAATTCTTATATATATATATATACATACATAAATTTATATATTATGTATTAGATCGAGCCGAACCTACCTAAGCTCGGCTCAGGCTCGTTAAAATAATGAGCTTTTTTTGGGCTCGGTCTCGGCCCGCAAGCTTAAATATTGGGCTCAAACTCGACTCATGCGAGTCAAGCCCGAGCCCGAGCCGAGTTATCTCAGCTCGTTTACAGCCCTATATATGTGTGTGCTCATTTTGGGCATGGAGACATTGAGGATGATGTTAGAATTGTATGCTTAGGTGCAAAGGTAGGGATGTACGGGGCCCTTTGTGCCGGCTCGACATGATAAGGCTAGTGCCTTGGACCGGCACGGCACGACACGGCCCGATTAGTTATCAGGTCGTGCTGTGACTAATTTATGGTCCTCTAGGCCAAGCATGGCATGGGGCACGATTATTATCGTGCCATACCATGCTAGGTCGGGCTTGGTGCTTTGCCTATAATTTGGCTAAAAGCCCAATTGGGCACGTGCCCAATTGTGCTTGGGCCATGACTCCAAGTCCGGTCTGACACTATAAGGCCTATCGTGCCATGCCCGGCACGGACCAAAGCTGCCACACATTCCTATGCAAAGGTGCTTCTATAGTGTTACATGACCAGCTATGATATATGGAAGAAGGTACTAGGAAGCTAAAAAGAAACAAATTTGTAGGATGAGCATAGAGGAGATGAGGATGTTGAGGTAGATGTTTAGAAAGACTAAGAACTAAATGGGATAAATTTATCTGAGACGATCTCACAATATCCCCAACAGATGATATTGAGATGGCTTGGGCATGTTAAACCAGGACATAAGAAGGAACATGTGACTATGTGAGAAGCAAGATGATACGAGTTAAAGGATCGAAAAGGGCTCAAGGGAGATCTAAAAGGATACAGATTTAGTCAGGAATTATTTGAAGGTAACATAATATTTCATAGGTTGTGTATTTCACAGGTCAGAATGGATGTACTTTTATGTTGCCAACCCCAGTTAGTTGGGATGAGACACCATTGTTGATTGATTGACTAACTTCTTCATGTAGTGGATATAAAATTAAGTTGGTGCCTGCCTATGTTACATGGACACTTCCCTCAGCTTGCCAAATCTCTTGTCCATGCATATGGACACACAGATTCGGACACTGACATGCCTATGCCGAAGAGACAACACTTTGTACTTAGTATTGTAGTCAGGCTAGGTACAGTTGGAAGGGTTGCAGAGTCTTCATGAGAGTGGAGGTCATTCCAATTTACTCACTGAACAAGACATGAAGATGATGAATTCATTGTTCTCTTTTGAGTGTGCCTAAACACTTATTCTGTTCAATTTTAAGTTTCAGAATGTGTTTTTTTTTTTAGTGTTCCAGATGATTTTTATTGAGATTTCCCTAGAAAGGACATTGAGGATACTCTAGGATTTTAATATACTTCAAAATATTTTAGAGAAAAAGACTCCTGACGAAGTGTTAAAATATGCTTCTGCTTTTAAATTTAAAAATATCCTATTTATTCTCGACAGTGCTGACAAAATTTCCATCCTCAAAATGTTACAGACGATTCCTGTTGAAACTATTATACTGCTGTCGGCTCTCATTCTGATCTTAATCCACCCAGTTCTTACTCCTCCAGCCTATGCTACCATACAGACTGCAGCTAAGGGTGGGGGCTCTGCCGCTGTTTCAATAGGCGGAAAACTTGTTCGAACCGAGCTACTAAGTAGTGCTTGGACTGGTTTCTTTGCTGGTTGTTTACACACACTTTCGGGGCCTGACCACCTGGCTGCTTTAGCTCCACTCTCAATTGGCCGTACACGGATGGAAAGTGCTGCCGTTGGAGCCCTTTGGGGCTGCGGCCATGATGCCGGCCAGATGATATTTGGTTTGCTATTTCTGCTGCTGAAGGATCGTCTCCACATTGAGATTATCCGCACGTGGGGTACGAGAGTTGTGGGCTTGACTCTGCTTGTTATAGGAGCTATGGGAATCAGAGAGGCATCGGAGGTTCCTACCCCATGTGTTGCCCTAGAGAACGGGGAGTGTGATGTTAGCGTGTACGAGTCCCTTGCAACCCCAACAGTTGCGAAAAAGAAGATTGGGTTTGCGACTTTTGCTACCGGGATCGTCCATGGACTGCAACCAGATGCCTTGATGATGGTCTTGCCTGCACTTGCTCTACCTTCACGCTTGGCCGGTGCTGCTTTTTTAGGTATGTTCTTACTCGGAACCGTGTTTGCCATGGGAAGTTATACTGTATTCATTGGCTCCTGCAGTCAGGCTTTAAAAGAAAGAGTCCCTAGGATAACTGAGAAACTTACTTGGGCTTCTTCCCTTGTAGCAATTGCTCTTGGGTTAGCCATTCTTATGAGCCAGTTCTTTGGGTTTAGCCTGTATTGATGTATCTGAGCCATTTCAGGCTACATCCATTTTTCTTTCCTCAGTTTCCTTGTAGTTTTTTAGAAAAAGAAGCTCTTTAAAAGGTTTAATGGATCTGTTTACAGTAAAAGTATCCTGTGTCTTTCTCATCTCAATCAGAATCTTTCAACGTTGTTCGCTTTGATCTTCCTTTTATTGTATCTGGGGAACGCTCTGTAGCCGAATATGCGTTCAAGTTTGACTTGATCTTGCAGAGTTGATTAGATTCATTGTTTTTGTGCTTCAATGGGGTTCAAACAACTTGATACTATAGTCTTTTCTTGCCAAATTTCTTGGACTTCACTCGTGATCAGATTCATGCATTCCATTTGCAGCTTCTATTTGTTTATTAATTTATTTTTTTTTTCTCCATTTTTGGTGAACCATTTGCAACTTCTATATTGAGCTGAAAATAGGAAACTGTTTCAACTCAGGCTGCATGTTCATATAGTGTAGGATTAGTATATCAGCAGGTTTTGCCATTCCCATCATGGTTAAATCATTGCACTGGACTAAAGGAAAAATAACTAATACTGGGGAATGTAATTGCCTATACATGGTGAGAAACTTGGATTTTTCACAGTAAAGCATAAAACCATCCAGCATATGTCTATACATAAAACAATCGTATGGCGAGTTTGGCATTACTTTTTTCGGGTCTTAGAAGTAATTCCTAAGATCAAAAGCGCTTTAAATAAGTAAATAAACGTTTGGTAAACTCAAGTGAAAAGTTATTTCACAAGAACCGCTCCATTGAAACGTTGATTTGTTTGAAGCTATTATTTTCTGCTTCTGAAATCACGTTTGTGGGGAATCAGGTTGAGGTTTTAATGAAATACGTCTTATTTATACCTTTGAAAACTTTTAAAATACCTATTTTACCCATGTTATATTCACGAACAAAACTCACTTATATTGAATTTAGATTTCCTACCAAAAACAACAAATCTAACTTGGAAGGGCTTTTTCAATAAGTGTTTACCAAACATCTTTTATTCATCTGAAACAATTCTTATGAAGCATTTTATAAGAATCAATTTTAAAGGAATTGGTTCTCCTTCAAAAAACGAAAGAAAATCTGCTTTGGAGGAGCACCAGTAAGCTGATATTGATGGAGCAGGTCGTCCCCCTCTAAAGGAAGTCGTTGAGCTGCTTTTTGATTACCTGAGATACTATGCTTCTGTATGCTTTCTCTGCGGGGTGAAAACTGTCCCAGAATACGAATTTGGAGATGTCTGAACATGTAAACGGACTCAAGCTGTTGCACAGTTTTGTTACCTCTACTAGCCCCGTTCCACAGCATCCATCATCTACAACTTCAAATCCTGTACTCATCATCACCAACCATGTATTCAGTCAATCAAATCAATGGATCATTAACTGATATTTACAACTGTAAGTAAGGCATTTCCGATTATTTTTATAACTATTACCAGAACCACCAGGGTTTATAACGAGATCAAGCAGAGGATTATAGATATCAACGTAGACAAACTTTGCTTGTGGAAGATTCTTATTAAGATATTTCACTTCAGAGGAAAGCTTGGTGTTTAATAGCTTTGCTGCTATGTTGGGTGTTTCTGCACACTCTCTTCCTATTCCTCCTCTTAGTGTCCTCATCATAGGCAAGCATCCAATCACAGGTGCACTGAACACCCCAATCCTTCTTCCCCAAGCTTGTATAGTTCCTTCATTTCAATTTTTGTTATTTTTAGTTTCAAAGTCAAGTCATTAAAAGAATGGAAAATAAATGTATATAATATATGTATGTGTGTGTATTTACCTTTAGGAAATTTGAGGCCGAGCTGACCAGTAGAGATGTATATGCAGGTATATCATACTGTGTTCTCCTACTAGGTGCAGTAAAATACGTATTCCAAATGTCGTTACTGCTTGCGACGATAGTGTACAGGCTTTGCGATACGACGGTAGCCGTTCTCGCTTCTCCGGCACAGGCGTTCAGCTTGCCGATGTATTCTTTGAATAGCTTCAACTGATTGGCTAGCTATATAACCGACGGGTAGATAATGACAAGTAGAAAAATTTCAGGGAAAATCTTATGGGAATAGATAGGGATGTACAAACGGGCTGAGCCGTGTGTGCCGATCCAGCATGGCCCAACTCGACTTGATTTGGGTCGTGTTTAGGGATGGTAATTTTTTGGAATGGGCGGGGCAGGGATGGATTTGGATCGGGCTGAACATAAGATATTAGGGATGTTATGCATGCCCAAATCGATCCGGTCCGGTTTTTGTGCCTAAGAATGAATCCCAGTTCTGCTCTTAAATGAATATGAAAAGCCCGAGGCCGGCCCGATTAAGCCCAATTCTTATTTTATTATTTAAAAATTCTTACCATTTTCATATTCATTTAAATTTACAAATTTTACTACATATTCTTCACTTTTTAATAAAAAATACAGCAAAAAAAAAAAAAAATCATAAAATCAATTAAGGATATGATGAAATAACCTTTTTTTTTTTTTTTGGTAAGCAATGCTACTTTATATAATTAATCAACTAGGTACAGTACGAAATGTAGACCTGCCCAAATAGTCAAATTTAAGAACATGTGCGAGAAAAAAAGGAGGTTTAACCATCCAAACACGAGCAACTATCCAAGGCATAGTTTGCCAAGCAGTCAACAGCATAATTTCCTTCCCAGTACTTGTGGAGGAAAAAGGACTTCATCAAACTGTTCAAGAAG
>JAUPMG010000005.1:1646989-1664281 GCA_031762675.1 Pachysandra terminalis
GTTTAGAGGGAAGAGTAGTGAGTAAAAAGAGAAACCCACTAGGTCAAGTGTCCAGTTGCATTGGTTCTGTGAGTTTCGCCTCTCAAAGAAAGTATGCAAGCAGGCTGCTGAAGGTATTTCGAAGGATAGCCCTGTTTGGAAGAGGCAAAACAAAAAGAAAGCCGGGCACTTCCAGCCTATGGTCAAAGTCATTGTAGCAGAAAAATTACATAAATGAAATGTATGAAGTTTAAACCTGCAACATGGAAGTAAGATTTGACAGAACACTGCATTGTTACTCCATGAACTAAAAAAAAAACCCAGCAAACTATTCCTGCTTCTACAAACAAATTGTATATACAAGCAAATAGCAAAACATATCATCTTGAATTAATAGCGCATAGAAAATTCTGCGCGAAGAATTAGACCTCCCAAAAACTTATCCTTCAATGCATACAATAGGACATGCAAAAAGCTCCACCTCTTTTACAAATTCCTTCTTCAGCCACATTATACAATTTAATTATCCACCTTAAGTTCAGTTGGATTTGCTTCCATTCATGAAGCAAAACGGTTTGGTAACTTTTGCTATGCTGCTCAAAAGTGGAAAAGCAGGTTTGATAACTACAGAAACAGAGGAATTGCTTCTTTGTATGCCACTAACTTAAACAATACTGCTTTGCAATTAATAATCATACACCACACTGCACATTCTTATATTAGTTTAGCAAAATTAAAAGTAAGCCCCTGATAATTTCACTAAATTTTCAATTTTAATTTCAATATAGATCTAAACTGCATCAAAAGGATATCATCCCCTGGTTGGGGATCTATACTCTCTTACCAACACTCCACAATTCTAAAAACTAAAAAAAATTAAAAGCAATATTCTAATAATTTGAGCAAGAAGCTCCTATCATAAGAGAAAATCAAACTCCTAAAATAGCAAAAGATACATTGTCCAATCGGCCACACAGATTCAAGAGGAAAAAAAGCGAGGGGAAAAAGAAAGAGAGAGAGAGAGAGAGAGAGAGAGAGAGAGAGAGAGAAGGACGGGGGTGGCTTACTGTAGGATGCTAGAATATTGGTAAAGATGATTGGATATGAAGATTCGAGCACTAGTATGAAGCTTTCCAGTAATGGGACAGTGCTCTTCTCTCCTATTTTCAACAACCATGAGGAAAGTATCTTGTTCTTTAAATAATTTAAAAGCAAAAAGCAATTTTGTGCTTCAAGTGAGAAGCAATAAACCAAACTTGAGGTTTAATAAGCAGAAAATACATTGAATTAAGTGAATTATTAACACTTGGATGATATATTTTAGAAATAACGCTGATGACTGGTGATTTCCCCTCACCCTAAATAAACTCAGTCTTCTGTATCAGGATGGTTGAACCAAAAATTGACTTCACAGTGCACTCTTTTTATGGGTATGACTTTGTTAACTAAATCCATGTTAAACTGGTAGTTTAACGACAACCAAAAAAAAAGACTTATTCCTGGATAAACTGGCAATCGAAGAAGCATCTACTTGTAAGAAACTAAACGACTGGAAATGTTCCACTAACCTTTTATATCATATACCTGACAAAGTACTACTTATGATATTCATTACTGGAAAATGAATTGCTTAAGTGCCAACCTTTATATATCTCTTGGAAAATGCCACTTCATTATATGTAGATATTGAGAAAAGATACAACAAATAACCTTCTAAGAAGATCATGGACAATCCATCTCAGCACATACAGACTAAAAGCGATAATAACTGACAAGCCAACATAATAAATTATGCTGTAAAAGAGGTAGAGATCATCTAACTACATGACTGGAGTTGCTTCAAGATATGAATCACACTGAACCTTTTGAGACTCCAGAACAATCCTTGCAGTTTCTATGACCACTTGCCCATTAACATAGTGTTGCCGACACACCGCCATATAGACATCAGCCCCACCAATCAATTCTGTCTTTGTCTCATCTGTCTTCCTTGAGGTAAAGAAGGCACGCTTACCACATATCTCACACCGAGCTGTTAACTTTGTTACAGAATCAGCTAAAGGGATAATATCAAGCACAGAACCAAAGCTCCCTCTGCCAACAAGAAAAAAAGAGAAATGAGGTTCCAACAAAAGAGATCAATTCAACTGAAGACTCAAACATATATGTTAATGGAATCAAATAAGTACCTCAAGTAGTCACCATCCAGACCAGCAACAAAGACAGTTTTCCCATCAATGTCAGCAGCCTCACAACAAAAATCGTAAAGGTCTTCAAAGAATTGAGCTTCATCGATACCAATCACATCTAGCTGTCACCAAGTACAGGTAATTACACATATGATTACTGCATGAAATTAATGCCTATTGCAACAAAAATTCAGAGTTGTGATATTCATGGTGTAAAGGATCGGCCGATCTGGAGTTGGACTGTCCGATAAAACTCAGGATTGACTCGGTCCGAGATATGATAACTATATTGGTCAAACTCAGTTGAACTCGTTCGGATCGTCCTATCCAACTCGGCCAATTCAAAACAATTCAGCCGAGACAAGTAATTTATCACTTTTTCAGTTCTTTTGACTCATCCGATCCTGATACGGATTGCAGATCCAACTTAGGATCGGCCGGGAACGATCCCGAGTTTAAACACTATACTGACATTATGTACATAGCAATTAAGTGAAAAAGAAAATCCTAGACCTTCAATTGCACACGCTCACACACATAAATACAAATATATTGCTGGAATCCACCTAATATAGTGATTTTTCACCGCATATATTAACATCGTATTATTCAAATGACACCCCATTCACCATTTTTTCCCTCAAAATTATCAGCTCACACCTGTTCCATTGGTTGTTAATTGTAACAATAGTTATTATTAACTGATTTTTGCATCACAAGATCACAACTACGAGTTGCTGTATATAATACTCTTAATAAAAAACAATGAAAGCAGTGAATCCCATGAACTAATAATAACATATCAAACACAAATATAACTGTAATGGTGAAACTCTCATGCAATTCTGAAATACCTTGTCATAAGCATTGGCTCCAAGTTTCTGTTTGAATGACGACAAATCTGGTAATGCCCAGCATGGGAGTTTCACTCCGTCATGTGTTACAATAGAATCTAACCCATATCTAGTATCCTTCTTTGATTTTATTACTGCAACACTTCTGGATAACATTAGCACAAAAGTTAATACAAGATAATACAAGAAAAATTAAATTAAAAATGTATTTCATCATATTTAACTACCATCTCAATCCTATGCAATCCAATTCCTATCACATAGTCAATAAACATTCGCCGCCCTATATTAACATAAAATCAAACCCTAAATTCAATTTCAAACCTTCAAGCACAAAAACGCAGACAATAAGAAAAACAAATGAAATTTATATCGATACCGTCAGAGTAAGACTCCAAATTCAATTGGAATTATATAGATAAGGCTAAGGCTAAGGGTGCATCCAGCAAATGAAGAATTTCCCTTAATTTAGCATAAAATTAACACCAGGCACAGGCTGGAACGCTAAATTAAGCCATAGAGGCGAAGAGAAGGGAAAGAATATCCAAACCTGCCATTACTACTTTCACATTTGATCCGGCGAAGGAGATCTGTGGTTTTTCCGGCGAACATTGGGCCGATGATCACGTGTATCTCACCAGAAGAAAATCGAGACGCCTCCATTCGTGAACAAGGTCCCCCGGTAGAGCTAGAGGAAAATGACGATTTGATAGAAGACATAACTGGTTTGAGATGGAGAAAATTAGGGTTTTCGAGAGAGGGAGATTTGCAGAAAAGGAATTGAGAGATTTGCAAAGAGAGTGAAGAAGGTGCAGATTTGGAGAGATGTGAGGGGAAGGTTGAGAGAGTTGGCGAGAGAAGAGATTTCATTTTTGAAATAAATAACATGAAATTCGGTTGGTGTTTGATTCAATTTGAAAGTTCTTAAAGAAAAAGCGAGGGAAGCGTAGTGAGTGTTTCAAGGGTTCTGTTTTGGAGGGAAAAGAAAAGGTTTTGGGGCAAATTATGCCAGATGCAGATTGCACACACAGGTAAAGCAGAAGCGGGGCTGCTTTTAAAAGCTATTTGTGAGAAGTATTTTAAATTTAAATAAAACTTTTAAAATGTCAAAATTATCCTTTCATTTTTATTATACATGTTTTTAAAAGGGCAAAATATCCTTCTCGCTTAAAGGTTATATACACTAATACAAGCAAGGTTTAAAGTCTCGGGATCCCGGATCGATGATACTGGCCGGTCCAAATCCAGTACAAAAATCAGATCGACTATCTTTTTTTTGGATCGGCTCATCAGACAGATTCAGACCAGCATCTAGACTGTTCAATTTATAAATTTTCAAAAAAATAATAATCTAACCAGTTGGACCAGCCAGTCAGTATAGGTATCCGTTGTTGTACCAGTCCGGTCCAAAGCCTCACAATACAATAGTTGTATTGTGGCTTGGAACTGGACAAAGTCCTGGTCAATCCCAATACGGATTGGCCTTTACGGAACGGATCCTTGAAGCTTTGTGTACACGAGCATTCTCTTATATAAAATACAATTTTTTTCCAACAGCTTTGATCCAAGCTTTTTCACAAAGCCCCATGCACATCAATGCCCTTTCATTTGTAAGAAGCTATGTCGAACACGTCCTTGATACACTACACAGGAACTGCATGTGGAACCGGTCCGGTCTCTGGTCCATTTTTTTAATTGGACCGGTCCTCGATCCCCGATATTGTCAATCTAATTATTTTTTTTAATTTAAAATTTAAATAGACGATCCACTTTTTGCATCGGACCCAAACCGGACGGTATCACCGGTCCGACTGGGACCGGTCTGATCCCCGTTCCCGAGACTTTTTTAACCTTTGATCAGAACCAATTATTTGAAGTCTCAAATTAAAAGAATCTACATGCATAATATCATTTTCATCATATAAATTTGTTACGCCTAATAGCAGAGATTGAATTTTGAAAAAAGTTAGATTTAGAACTCTTTTTATATTACAATAAATGAATTTAGGGCTAAAACTTAATAAGTGAGATGAGATCGATTAACTATGGATTGTGAAGACAAATCCATGGCTCAATCCCTTTTCAGCTTGAACAGCTTGAAAAGACAAATCCTGATTGAAAAGCATTGGTTTTAAACTATGGATTGTGAAATACTTGCAAAGTTCCAAGATAAAAGCATTGATTTCTACAAATACTCATTTCTTGTTTCTCCTTGTTTCTGTTGTTTACATTTAAAAGGTAATCTGCACTTATATACGAATACAGTGATTCAATGAGGATTAAGCAACATTGGACTTGCCAAAACAGTTAAGAGTCCTATCTGTTAAACTACTTTGGAAACTATGTAGAAACAATGTCATTATATGATGAACAACCAAAACAAAACAGATTGATGTTGGAATATGATCTTGTCTACTTTGGAGATCTATTTTTAACAATTTCATAAGGAACAAAATTTAAAAGTACAATCCTTTCAATCCAATCTCTTAAACCTTACTGTTCACAAGAAACTAAGAAATGCAGTGTAGAAGAAAGTTCAATCTGTTCTTGCTCTGGCTAACGTACTTGTTTCTCCTCATTGCAGCTTCCATGGGAGATCATGAGTTATCAGAAACAGAAGCATTGATCAGTTTCATTCGATCCGTCGATCCCGAAAATGTTACAGAAACTAATTGGAATATGTCCAGTACTGATCCATGCTTGGACCATTGGATGGGTGTGAAATGTGATCCTCAGACCCACACCATTATAGAGATTAAACTCGAAAACTGGAATCTCAGTGGGATAATTGATGCTGATTCCCTTTGCAAACTTCCGTCTTTACGAATTCTTAGTTTAGCGAAGAACAATATGCATGGAAGTATTCCTGATTCGATATCAAATTGCGCGAGCCTCACCCATTTGAATCTAAGTAGTAATCTGCTTCAAGGGAGGATACCCAGTTCTCTAACCAAGTTGAAGAATCTATGGAGCTTGGACATCTCAAACAATAAATTTTCATGGATTCCAAATTCCAGACAGGAATTCAAGAGCTTGAGAAAGTTCGGGATCGATCTTAATAGTATCGTTCATGCAGAACGGCCTTCGCCTGCAGTCCCATCATCCCCTCACAGTGACAAAAGATTGCATTATTTGTGGCAGTTGTTTCCATTAGTTATCGGCCTTGCGGTTTTCATGTTGTTTATATACTTTGTGAGCAAGAGAGCTGCAAAATCATCAGTCAAGGAGAAGGAAATTCTACTGTTTCTTGAAGGATCTTCGATGAAAATTCGAGCAGCAAAGACCGAGGAAGAAACGAAGCGAGAAGAAGAGCGAAAAGAGCCTGTGTTCTTTGTTGAAGAGCATGTGAAGTTTAAGATGGAAGATCTCCTTGAGTCTGCAGCTGATTTACAAGGCCAGAACCTTTGTAGCAGTCTTTACAAGGTAATACTTAAGAACAACATGGTTTTTGCTGTCAAGAGACTGAAGAAATTGCAGGTATCCTTTGAAGAATTCAGTCATTCAATGAGTCAAATAGGGAACTTGAAGCATCCAAACATTCTTCCCCTTGTTGCTTACCATTTCTCCGGCGAAGAAAAGCTTCTGATCTACAATTATCAAAGGAATGGAAGTTTGTTAGCCCTGCTAGAAAGTAAGTTGATTTCAACCTTCTTTCATCATAATGTAGACATTCTAATTTGCACGAGAAACATTTTTTTGGTCTTTGCAGTTCTTGGAGGCTTGAGTTTGGTACCCTTGCAATTAGGGGTAGGCTCGGGCCAGGCTTACACCCCAATATAATATTATTTATATTGGCCAAAGCCCAGTCTGGCCCGACATTCGAGCTCAAAGGTGTAAACCTGAGTCGAATATATTTAAAATACATCAAGCTCGAGCCCGGTTCAGCCCAACCCTACAAATGCAAATGGTACTTTTTAAAATTTAAAAACTATAAATTACAAGGATATTTCATAAATACCTATAAAAAAAACTAAAAGTTTTGAGATATATAGTATATTAATGTATAAAATAAAATAGTATGATTATGTAATAAAAGTAAGACATTTGTATTGATAATATAATATTTATATGTATACAATATAAAAAAAGTAATTATATGTATTGCATAGCTCGGGTCAAGCCGAGCATGGACAATATAATATAAACTTGAGCCCGGCCCAAAAAAACTAATTGGGCCTTAAATTTCAGCTCGCCCCGGTCCTACAGGTCACTTACCCTTGCACAAGCCCCCCAATCATAGGGTCGGGTGACCCGATTGCCACCCCTACTTGCAATCTCTGATCATCATCTTTAATCCAAATAAATCCTCATTGAAATCCCAAAAATCTATAAAATTATTAAAATATCTCCAGTAGAGTCGCTAGTTGTGATCACCCCGGATTGATCAGGTGATCACATCTTGCAACTCCAATTTAACCTGATTGACTTATGGTCCACCTGACCTGGGGTGATCACAGATAATAAAAGTTGTTCCATCTTAGTGAGATTTGTGTTGTTCCTTTGCAGATTTCACAGATGGTAAGAGGGACTTCCCATGGAGACTTCGGTTGACGATAGCCAGAGGAATTGCAAGGGGATTGGACTTCATACACCGAAAGAGGGACGGCGGCGGCGGCCATGAGAGCATCCCTCATGGGAACATCAAGCTTTCAAACATCCTATTAACTGAGAATGAAGAACCATTGATAAGTGAATATGGGTATCAGAGATTTCTAGACCCAAAAAAAGCATGTCTCTACTCCTCCAATGGGTATCAAGCCCCAGAAAAACAAATGACAGAAAAGGCTGATGTGTTCAGTTTTGGTGTAATTCTTCTGGAATTGCTAACTGGGAAAACTGTGGAGAGAAGTGGGTTAGACCTTCCTAAATGGGTGAAGTCCATGGTCAGGGAGGAATGGACCGGAGAGGTCTTTGACAAGGAGGTTAACAAAGCAGGGAAGGAATGGGCTTTCCCTTTATTGAATGTTTCCTTGAAATGCGTTTCTCATTTCCCTGAGAACAGGCCAAGGATAGCTGAAGTGTTGGAGAAGTTAGAGGAGGTTGTGAATGTTCAGGAGGAATTCTCTTTCTCATCTACATCTTCTATGGAATCCAATTCCAACGAACAAGATTGTTGTATCCTTCATACAGTCATACCAGAGACCTGGGAAACTCCTGGTTCTAATCACTGAGGATATGTGTATTACAGATATTCTAAAGCATTTTCTCTTCTGAATTGGTTTGACAATGAAAATGTTTTGTAATTTGTCTTATAAGGCTTACAATAATTATACTGATTGGGATCATGTAATCTAGCCCATTACTGGCTTTAATGTTCTGAACAAACTCACTATGTCTCATGCATGGTTTAAAGGCTGGGACCGGACCGGCAGTACCATCCCGTCCGGATCCGGTAAAAATGGACCGGTTGCTAAACCGACGTTTCTGGTCGTTGGACCATTGTTTGCAAAACATGATACGGTAAAAAAAAAATTAGATAATAAAGTATCAAAGTTCAATACGATCTTTACTCAAAAAGACAAAGTAAGAAAAAAAAAAAAAAAAAAAGTTCAATAAATGAGAAGTTAAAAATACTTTTATTAAATTGTTCGAGCTTAATACGTTAGAGATTCAAAAAAACAAAATAAAAAACGTGAACATTTAAGTGAACCTATTAATTAATTATCAATAAATTTAAAAAGATATTATAGTATTAGTCTAAAAACTAATTTATAATTTTAAATAATTTACAGTCACTACTAAAAAAAAACTTTAATATTATCAATATTTTATTTTTTATGAAAATATAATGTAGTATTAAAGATTTTAATTTTTAAATTTAACAATATAATAAAAAATACAACATCAATTAAAATCCATTTCACTTTTCATATCTTTATTAAATATCTTTATTTTTTATTATTATTATTTTAGTTTTTACTTATCTAAGCATTTGGTAAAAACATTTATTGAAACGCTTATAAAAGTTTAGGGGTAAAATAGGTATTATAAAAATATTATTAAAGTTTAAAAATAATATTTATTTAAGTGCATATAAAAGTTTAGGGGTAAAATAAATATTTTCAAAATATTACTAAAGTTGTGAATTAGCTTAACGCATAAGAGCTCGGGAGAAGCTTCTCCTTATGGATACCTTCCTCTACTGCTTATGGATACACACTTACCCATAAGCCCAGCCCAACACGTTTTTAAATATAAGCTACAATAAGTGCTTATAGAAGCAGTGCCAAACGCTACTTAAGATTATTTCATAGTTCTTTAAGTCTAGAGAGTCGGTAGACTTTGAATCACAATATCAACATACATTGAATAGTTCTAAAAAATAATAATTATAATATAATAAAAAAAGTTAACAAGTAATAATAATATAATAATAATATAAACATTTTTTGTTTTTTCATAGAGTTTAGAGTTGGTAGACTTTGAATCACAACATCAAGAGATAAAAAAAATAATAATAATATAATAAAAAATTAACAAAAAATAAGTTATTTAAACTTCCTAACGAAAATAACACATTAATAGATAAAAATTAATGAAAGATTCAATAAAATCCTTTAATCAAAGAAAAATAAATAAAAAAAAATTGTTGTTTTTTTTCATAACAAAAAAGGAAAGACTATAAGTTCTAAATGTAAAAAATTAAGATGTGTTTTTTTTGCTACATAAAGTTTTAAACGAAGTTTAAAATGTTTAAGCATCAAAACGTGTTTTTTTAATGCTTTGAATTGACAATATCGATCGGGAATCGAGACCGATCAATACCGAACCAGTCCAAATTGATACCGGTCTGGAGTGTCCAATTCACAAATTTGAAAAATATATAAAAAAATACCAAACCAGTTGTATCGGGTTAAAAATCAAGTGAGGCACAAATTTTGCAATTGGCATCTTATTTTTGAACCCTATTTTTCACGTGTAATTTTGGTTCCATGTGATCCAGAGGGACCTAGGTTGAGGGTACAGAATGACTGATATTTATCCACTTGGTATAGAAAGTCATGTCTCACCAGGAACTAAAGATGGTGAGGCAGATCAGAATAGACTCCTTACAATTTAAATAAAGAAAAAAGCTATTTTGCTATTTTATTTATTTATTTAATTATTATTATTATAATTATCAATTTTTTTTTTTAAATCCAACTCAAGAATCACTATTTTGCCACCCAACCTTTCCTTATTTTTTTTGATCAAAACCTTTCCTTCCTTCCTTTTCTCTCTCTCTCTCTCTCTCTCTCTCTCTCTAGTTATATTGTTTTTTCACCCATCTCAGATTCGAAACCCATTTGCTATACAATTCTATGAAATTTTAAGCAAATTCATTTCATTTTTAATTGAATCAACGTAACTGGAATAACACAGAAACAGCAAGGACGACGAGGGGGCCTTTGGAGGAGGGTGAACACGCCCTCTGATCTTATTATGCCTCCTCTCAGATCTTAGATTCTCTTGATTTCCCATCTGGGTCTTCTCTAATTGGTGGGTTTTCTTCTCTGATTTGGTCGGAATCTGGCTCTGCTTCTCGATCCCTGTCAAATGGGTTTTTGAGTCTCTGATCTTCATGAATTTTAATTTTTGCAGGAATCCTGGATTGTGGATTGATTGGTTCATGAAAGATCCGATGTTTCTAGATTGAATCCGATAATACCCATTTCCCATTTGATAGATTATTATATTTAGGTAATTTCTCATATAAGGTATCCTCATTATAGTTTTACTTTGCCTTTGATTTTCTTTTTTTTTTTAATGGATTGTTTGTTTCAGTTGACAAACATTTATAGATGTAGATGATCAGAATTGGATCTGATGTATAGTGGTTTATTTAGAGATAATACCCTTCTGAATCTCTTTTTTGAATTGGGTTTTTGATTTTATTTAGTTGTGTTGGTATGGTTAAGAACTTTCCAATGATGAGGCAATTTGAATATCTTCTTTGTTTGTGTTTGGATAATTGAGAATTTTCAAGTAATGAGACGATTTGAATTGGAGATTGCAGATAAAAAATGGAGTCAGATCTTGGTAAGCTCTTTATCGGTGGTATTTCTTGGGACACAAACGAAGATCGTCTCAAGGAGTATTTCAAATCATATGGAGAGGTGGTTGAAGCTGTGATTATGAAAGATCGAACCACAGGTCGTGCTCGTGGCTTTGGTTTTGTCGTCTTTGCTGATCCTGGTGTTGCAGAAAGAGTTGTTATGGATAAACACATAATAGATGGTAGAACGGTAAGGACGTTCATTTCAATACAGTTCTTCATTTAACATTATCCATGAAATTTTAGATGATTCGATTTAGATCATTTTTTTTTTCTTTCGTGGTTTTTTTGATCTAGTTTGTAATTCATTTAACTTTCATATTGATGCAAAGATTAAAATCATTCTCTCTACTGGTTTTTTTTCGTTGCATCTCCATGAATATGAAATGTTGGTGGCTTTTATTCTGTTAATTTCTGATTTGAAACTCAAAGAATCCTCAAAGATCTAAACTTTATCTTTTTCGGCTGTTAGAAATGTATGAGAATTTTTTTATAATTTGTAATATCGAATAACCATTATTTGGTTCTCAATTTTTCAGGTTGAGGCGAAGAAAGCTGTTCCTAGGGATGATCAGCACATTCTGAATAGAAACAATAGTAGCATTCATGGATCACCAGGTCCTGCTCGCACAAAAAAGATATTTGTAGGAGGGCTAGCATCTACAGTCACCGAGAGCGATTTTAAGAAGTACTTTGATCAGTTTGGGATAATCACAGATGTTGTGGTGATGTATGATCACAACACCCAACGGCCAAGGGGCTTTGGATTCATCACTTTTGACTCCGAGGAAGCAGTGGACAAGGTGTTGTTCAAAACCTTTCATGAACTGAACAGTAAAATGGTCGAGGTCAAGCGTGCAGTCCCCAAGGAATTATCTCCGGGGCCGAGCAGAAGCCAATTAGGTGGATATAACTATGGTCTCACTAGGGTCAATAGCTTCCTTAACGGCTATTCTCAGGGATTTAATCCGTCAATCGGAGGCTACGGAGTTAGAATGGATGGTAGATTTAGTCCTATTACCAGTGGGCGTAGTGGGTTTTCACCTTTTGGTCCTCCTGGTTATGGAATAGGTGCGAATTTTGAGCCAGGGCTGAGCCCAAGCTACGGGGGAAGCACAAACTTCAGTTCTAATCTTGGTTATGGACGGGGATCGAACCCTTATTTCAGTGGGATTTCGAAGAGGTATGGTAGTCCCATTGGCTATGCTGGTGGTAATGGAGGAAGCGGTTCTGTCCTAAGCTCGACTACTCGTAATGTTTGGGGTAATGGGGGTCTTAGTTATCCCACAAACTCTGCAAACTCTACTGCTTACATGGGCTCTGGAGTCGGGAATATCAGAGGCGGGAATATCGGAGGTGGCAGTAGCAGCTTTGGCATTAGTGGAACAAATTGGGGTTCCTCTTCTATTTCAGCTCAAGGCTCCAGCTATACTAGTGGCGGTCTTGGTTATGGAAGCGGAGATAGCAGTTATGGGTTGGGAGGGGGAAGAGGCTATGGAAGAAGCAGTGGAGAAACAGGTGTGGCTCCAACCTCATCTTACGCTGCCTCAAATGGTGTTTATGATGGGGCATATGGAGATTTCTACAGTGGTGGTTCGGTTTATGGGGACCCAACTTGGCGATCCGCAACTTCTGAGCTAGATGGGTCTGGTTCATTTGGATATGGGCTCGGCAGTGCAGCTTCGGATGTTACAGCTAAAAGTTCGACAGGTTATGTTGGTGGTTATAATGTTACCAATAGACAGTCAAATAGAGGTAAGAGCTTTCTTTAGCTTCATAAGCTTTTACAATATAGATTTTCTTAGAGGAAATTAATCTAAATAGAGAATTTGATCATATGGACTTCAATCTATGATATATAGGGCACTCTACTTCTAGGTGTTAAGTGCATAGTGTTAAGTATCGGCCGATCCCAAGTCGGATCGGGCCGATACAACTTGGGATTGGCTCGGGACGAGTCATAATCCCAAGCCGATCCCGAAAATTGCTAAAGTTTTCTGACTCGGTCCAAAACCGAGTCAGATTGTTCGATCCAGACGATCCCTAAAAAAATTATGATTTTGAAAAAAATTAAAAATTAAAAATTGGGCCATGTTTGGATCAGCCTATCCCGAGTTGGATCGGCGATCAATCCCCGATCTGATACCGAGTTTAAACACTATGGGTAAATGTGCATACCCATGTCGGCATGACATATGTGTCCACATGTGTTGGATACACAGTTGGACATGTATGCATGTGTATCTGTATTTTATTCCTCTAAATAAGCGTTATGGCATGTGAGGTATGCAGTTTAGATTTTGTGACTTATTATATAATTATTATTCTTTCTTATCATTTGATAATTTGGCAAGATGCATGATACATGTATTGTGGCTATGGTATTTGTGATTGACTTTCTTTACAAGCAACTTTTTAGGTTTATATACACGCGCGCACACAAGCACGCATATACAGCAGTTCCTCCCCCCCACCCCACATACACACATTGATAAGGAACAAACCCTGAAGGCCAAAGCCTTCAATTACAGACTCAAGGCAAATGTAAACTCATCCTAACTTATGGAAGCACGAAGCTTTCACCCTTATCCACAAATCATAATATTTAGTTCATTGGATACATAGTGAGTCTGGGTTCTCTACCTTACACAGGCTGCATAGGTTTATCCTTATAGATTATTTATTGGCAAATTCTTGTGCTGGGTCACAAACATTACACCAATTGGAAATCGTTAGTATCTGCTTATACATTGGATCATTTTTGGCAACTATAATGGTCGTCCAAAGTTGGCAATTGGGGTTGATCGTGTATTTATAATTTGCACCTCGGCCAAGAGGTTACTGGTTTGCTACCTTGACCATCCACAAGTAGGCAATTAGAGTGGAATATGTAGCTACTAGCTAGTGCACAATTTGTTAAGTTGGTGAGAGATATCGGTTTGAAGTTTTGTAGGTCATGCAAAACTAAGATCAAGGAGTAAAGTAACCCCCTCCCCCCCTCGATTTCTTCCGTCCCCTCGATTTCTTCCGTTAAGTTGGTGAGAGATATCATTTTGAAGTTTTGTAGGTCATGCAAACCTAAGAACAAGGAGTAAAGTCCCCCCCCCCCCTCAATTTCTTCCTTGGCGCCTCTTTTGGGAGAGTTTGCTTTTTTGCCGCCCAATAGTAGTTCTATGCCTCTTCTACGAGAGTTTGCTTTTTAGCCAACTAGAACTAGGATCTCTTGTCATACCTCTTTTGGGAGAGTTCACTTTTTAGGCGCCCAAAGTAGGATTGTTCCCCTTGTAGGAGAGTTTACTTTTTAGCCGCCTAGAAGTAGGATCTCTTTTGGGAGTATTCGCTTTTAGCTGCCCAAAAGTAGGATTATGCCTCTTCTAGGAGAGTTAGCTTTTTAGCCAACTAGAAGCAGGATCTCTTTTCTCATACCTCTTTTGGGAGAGTTCGCTTTTTAGCCGCCCAAAAGTAGGATTATGCCTCTTCTAGGGGAGTTCGCTAATTAGTAGATAACATGTGGATCAGATGTCTGTTGTATGGAGTGAGGTTAATTAACAAGCTACTTTGACACTCTAAAGTGGATGTCATACGTTTATTCTCGGAGATTTGAATTTTTACTGCAAATGAGTACACATGCAATATGCAGTTTGTCCTTGACAGAAGTGGGCAAAGGCCATTATGTATTGGTTAGAGTTTTATCTTTTCTTATAGAACATGTACACAAACACACTTGAAAGGAGAGACGGTTGGCATCTCCCCTGACAAGGACGGGAATGGCCTTAGGGCGTTCCTGTTACCACACATCGGTTAAGGCTCCCCGCTTAGGCGGATCTTACCAAAATTTTCAAATAAGTTTGGTTTATTAACTTGAGCTTATTTTTAACTAACAAAAAAAAAAGCGC
Source organism: Pachysandra terminalis (assembly GCA_031762675.1). Taxonomy (NCBI): domain Eukaryota; kingdom Viridiplantae; phylum Streptophyta; class Magnoliopsida; order Buxales; family Buxaceae; genus Pachysandra; species Pachysandra terminalis. The sequence goes on from JAUPMG010000005.1 coordinate 1,661,943, forward strand.
ACACACACAACTATGATGTAGTCGAAAGGCTTGGGCGTATTCATTCCATCTTCAAGCTATCTTTTCGGAGTTGGACTAGTTCATTCGGTTCAATGTAGTCTTTGTGTCTTTTAAGGATCAACTTGTTTTATTTAAGTACTAGAATCAGTCTACCAAACCATAATTTACTGTCCTGCTTGAGCCTGTGCTTGAACTACATGTGGAAACTTATCATTTCAAGTACAGGTTACTAACCAGAATTCATGAAAATAGTTATTCTTAATTGCTCATATATGTAAGTTTACTCTTCATTATAATTACAACTTTCTTTTTTACTTATACATTCTTGGTCAATACTTGCTTCAGGAATTGTTACATAGGATGAGCACTATTGAATACCAGAATGTTATTATAGTTGAAGAAAATTCAGATGAACCAGGTGAAAGGCTGTGAATTTCATATTTCCCCCTCGTCAAATATTTTTCGGTTTACAAGGAAAGTGATTATCTAGGCTAACCAGAGTGCCTGTTTTGAAGAATTCAAATTTAGAGACAAAACAGTTACAAGGGATTTTGTGTAAGGTTTGAGATTTGAAATTTTAAATTAGGCTTTCTTTCTTGGAATTTGATTGAGATGTAAAATCAGATTGCGGGATATATTCAGAAAGAATTCTTCCAGTTAAATGTATCGTGCATCCTCTCTCGGTGAAGCAGTGATACATCAAACACGGACTATGATATTATTTTTAATTTTTTTTTTCATTTGTTTTTTCTGCTGTAATCTCTCCAGCAAAGTTGTTGGTCCTTGTCAGGTGTGTGTTCTCTTCATCCCTATTTCGGGTTTTATTTTTCTGGATTTGTTCCAGAGGTTCTGGTTGGTTTACTAGTGTGAAACTTTTGAGGGATACCTATATAGGGTCCCCAAAAAATAAGTAAACAAATATTATGATTCATTTTCTTATGGGAAAACTTTCTTTAGCATGCTTGATCTTCATTTATATGTTTTTCTGATGAAATACTTGTGATTTGGATTTCAAAAATCTGAACAGGTCTGAGCCAAGACTGTTCTATCAGGTTGATAGGAAGGAGCCATTAAAGGTCTGGGTCCTTGTTACAGCCTCTAATCCTCAAGAGTGTCTTGTGTGGTCATTCTTGATTCTTATCCAGACTTTCATGACAGAAGTGTTTCTGGGTTTTTGTTTCATCTGGGTTTTTATGGTATTAGATACTAGTCCAGGAACAGTATTTTGGTGGTCCATATCCCTTCTTTCTCATCTCAGTTTTGAAGGAATTTAAATTGGATATTTGTCCCACCTTCATGGGATATCCATTTATGAGAACTACTCTCTGCTTCAAGTCTGACCCTACTGCTCTTGCTTGTGTAGGATATATGGTTTGGGACCAACCAAGATTCGCAGCCTAACCGAGCCACACAGCGCACAAGCAAGCGTACACACACATAGGGATGTACATGCGGGCCGAGCAAGCTGGCCTGACACAATTTTTTTTGTCAGTTGTGCTTCATGTCCTGCTTATTTTTGGCACCAGGCCCAGCACGGGGCACGATTATTATTGTGCTGGTCCAGGCTTTGCGATTTGCCTATAATTTAAAAACTGGATCCTAATCGTGCCTGGGTCAGGCCTGGCACGAATCGTGCCTGGATACGACCCAAATTGCACCGGCCGGGATGACATGTGTGGCCTATCACGTTTGTTCATCCCTACTCTTTTTTTTTTTGGACCCAATTCCCTTTTCTTCTCTTTTAAATATACACGGGTCAGATCCATACTAGAGGATGCAAAATTGGTCCATAATCTGGAGCCTGGACCCAGGAGATGGGGTACTTGGGTCCATGGGCTGGGTGGGCCTAGTTTGGGTATTACCATAGAGTTCCTTAATTTTGTAAAAATGCATTTAGAAAGTCTCTTTAACAAGGCTGGAAGCTGAGGACCTAAGCTTGTAATTGAAAGCTTTGTACATGAATTGCTGCCGCGACGACTCACTCAATCAACAGGATAGGACTACAAAAAATTTGCCCATTGATCAAAAATCACTCTTTGAATGATCATAACCATCCAATCAATCGACTAGAATAGTTACGGCGGTCAACTGATCGGACGATCTTGATCTCATGGGAAGCATCAATTGGTAAAAAAAAAATACCAGACAAGTTATCAATTATTCAATTCAATCAACAGGCCAATTTGTCTACTACACTCATTTACCTTTTCTTTCTCCTTCATTGGATTCTCTATTCTTTCCAATGGGAAAAGATGAGAAAAAGAAAACTTAGAATTCTCAATAGCCCAAAAAGTTCAATAAAGGAAACATCTCCATTCTCACCTTCAGTGAATTTCACA
>JAUPMG010000005.1:1691934-1712004 GCA_031762675.1 Pachysandra terminalis
TTACTAGAACTGCTCAGGACTTCCGCTTATGATTTAATTGTGTTGCCACTCTCGTAGAAATACGAAGTGAAGGTGACACTTGGACTGGAAGACCCATGTAATTGAAAAAATCTGGTCCGGGTCGTTAAATCATCAAGGCTCGTGGATCAAGAAATCAAGACTAGATTAGGTCATTATTAGCCCATGAAGGCCAAGTTGTAAATTTGATTATGTCTAGATTTTTTGGCCCGTGAAGGCCCATTTGTAAATTAAATTTACTTTATTTAATCCTGAAGGCACCTTTGTAATAATACATGATAGTTTGGATTTGTGATTTGAATTATTATTTTTATTGTGATGTACTAACGGGAACCCTAGAAGTCAAGTCCATGTATTGTCATGTCTAGAGTCATACCCACATGGATATACCCACTTAGGACTCTTGCATCATCATACATCATGACATGTATATTTGGCATTATCAATCATCATTTTCATATCATTTCATTCAATTGATTTCACATCATTATCAAAAAATGTCACTTTGTTTCAAAAAAAAAAAATTCTCAAAACATTTTCAAATCAAATCTCCAATCTTCATTCATTTATGCTTTGGTCTAGTTATATAGGGCCAAGTACTTTCATGCATTCACATTGGCCTGGTTAGATAAGGCCAATACCCTCAGTTGTTTTGACCTGATTATATAGGGTCAGAATAGCTGAGTCTTTCACATTGGTCTAGTTAGATAGGACCAAGAACCTCAATTGTTTTTATTTGGTTATATAGGGTCTGAACATTTGAGACTTTTACATTGGCCTGGTTAGATAGAGTCAAGACCCTCAGTTTGTTTGGACCTGGAGATAGGGTCAAGACCCTCAGTTTGTTTGGACCTGGTTATATAGGGTCTGAATAACTGAGTCTTTCACATTGGTCTGGTTAGATAGGACCAAGAACCTCAATTGTTTTGACCTGGTTATATAGGGTCTGAACATTTGAGTCTTTCACATTGGTCTGGTTAGATAGGACCAAGAACCTCAATTGTTTTAACCTGGTTATATAGGGTCTGAACATTTGAGACTTTCACATTAGCCTGGTTAGATAGGGTCAAGACCCTCAGTTTGTTTGGACCTGGTTATATAGGGTCTGAGTATCTGAGTCTTTCACATTGGTCTGGTAAGATATATGGGAAAACGAGATGTCAATACGAGAACAATTCTAGTTGGAAAGCTCAGATCAGTCGGGGTTGAGGTTGGGGAGAGGGGAACCGGCATCCGACCAGTCCGAGAAAGAGAACATTAAGCATCCGAGAGAGAGATCCGGCGTCGGGTTGGTCCGAGAAGAAGAGTCCGAGAAAGAGAACATTAAGCATCCGAGAGAGAAAAAAAATAGTTGCCGCATGAAAGTATATGTGGACAAATGCGATTTGCTAAACTTATGCGAAGTATGGAATCAGTGTCACACTACAGATCTAACGCTGATACGTCTAACCCGTCAACTTAACTTTCATAAGTAGAGGCAAAACAATAATAAAATAGAAATGTGGTAGGTCTGCAACTACTGAGACTTGCAGCGATGGAAACGGAATTACAGAGAGAGAGAGAGAGAGAGAGAGCAAAAAAGGTTCAGTACTAAAGCTTTGGTTCTCTTCAAATACACAACAACGATTTCATTAATAAATATCTATAATAATTATTGCAGGAATGTCAGAGAGAGAGAGAGAGGGTTAGCCATTAGAACTGTTTTCGTGGGATGCTCGGTAGTCTAAGAAAGAGAACATTAAGCATCTAAATGTTACCTCTTTACCCTTTCTTAACTCTCCTCACACATAACCAATATATGAGGTAACTTCTCCATTAAGATCAATAGATGAGGTAACTTCTCCATTAAGATTCCTCCCCAAACTTACTAATCTACCCCTAATGAATCGGTTCATGGACACCTCCATCCCATTATCTTACATGCCCAATATAAACCCTAGCTTCCATAAGGTTTTAAAATAACTTAAGTGACCCCATTATTTTTAATATTACACAATGAACCTTATATCTTGTTGTAATTCCAAATTCTACTAATTTCAATTATTTAGATACACAATCCTATATAATCTTTCACAAAGGATTTTCATTGTTAATTATAATTAAATTACATTAATTATAATTTAAAGACTCGAGTTGCTACAATTATCTTATATAAAGAAGTTATCAACATAATGCTATTTTTATGTTGTGTTTCGAAATAGTCTTTGTTACGCATTTCGAGATAGAATCTCGAAATGACCAAGTTTACTATCCCAAAGTCGTGCCACTTTTAAGGGTAATCATATAAGTGAATTGAAGATAACTTTCAAGGTAATAACTCGAAATGATCAGTGAGAACATAAAGTCATGGATTATAAGGGAACACTCCTGACATTCATTACTCTTCGAAGTTGGTAAATTCGAAGTCACTCATTTAAGTATAGGGAGAAATAAACATTAGACTTTCAGGAATGGAGGGCTAGAGAGGTAAGTCTTATTAAGATCTTCAAAGATCTTTAAGCATTTAAGGACTCAAATCAACATAGAATGGTAATATATCATTAATTTTATAACGGCATATTCATTACTAATCCAAGCGTTTCGAACACATTCATTGGAACGTTATGAGCTATGATGAAGCGTTTTGAACATTCAAATCAAAACGAGTGTATACATTAATGAAACGTTTTGAGTGAATTGAATGAAACGTTGCAAATGGTTCACTAATGAATATGAAGCTATAAAATGTCAATGATACACCAAAAAGAGGGATGAGATTCCTTGTCATTTTTTACATCCTTTGAGAATTAGCAAAGCTTTTGTCTTGAGAATCTTCCTTTTGAATTAAGTTTTGTGTGGACCTTTCTGTTCATTCATGACCGATCTTTGTTCTTTACCCATCTTATCACATCACATAAGGAAACCTTACATTGGAACGATCATCTCTTATCACAAACCGATAAATGGCCAGTATAAGCAAGTATTCGAACCTCTTTGTTGCTCAAACCATTTGGGACAATTGACATCTTACTGTCAAATTGGCTATTTACCAGTTTGTGCATAACCATTTTTGGCAACTTGAATAAAAGGTCTTCTCCAATCCTCTTCTTCTACAAAAATAGGGCACACCTCCATGATATCAGGAATGCTTTGACAACTAATGCAGCTTTTTTGAAATTTTGAAGAATCCAAAGACATAGTTGGGCAATATATTCCAAATCTTTGCAGTCTTCTGTATAAAGGGATGACAAGTCTTCTCATGTATGTCACTGTGAATTTTTTGTGCTTCTTTATTCCCAATATACCTAAGTAATACTCCATTTGAGGCCTTGAAATATAGAATGTGACCAACTTCAACAAAGTTTGCCAATTTTCGAATAGGAATTTTGAAAATGGAAGTTGAATGTTGAAGCTGATGTAGTACGGCATGCCTCCAATCAGTTGAAGGGATATCTACATTCTCTATTTCAGGATCTAAGGTTGCTGGCAAGGTCTTTCGGATGACTTCGATTTGTTGAGAATCTTCATTCAAACTCAATTTGCTTCTGAGATTGGCTAACATATATGCTTGATGATTTTTAGCTCTTGGAATATGAGTTAGAATGCATTCAACAAACTTTCTCATTAATGCTCGAATTGTTGTTCTATAAGGCACCAGTTCCTGTTCCTTTACAACAAAGTCTTCATTAATTTGTGAAATAATAACTTTCGAGTCTCCAAAGATCCGTAATCTTTGCATCCCCATCTGTTTTGTCATGATCAATCTAATAAGTAGAGTGATATTTTGCTCTATTATTGGAACATACAAAGTCTAACCCAAAAGAGTAATACATGTGTTGACCATCACTTGAAGTGAATTCTATCCCGACTCCTCCTCTGTTCGAATTTGACGATCCATCAAATTTCATTTGACATTTCTGATCTTCTACATAATTAATTTTGAACTCAGGAAATTCCTCCTCTCTTGAACTTTCGAAAAGGCAGCAAGCAAATTAGCTTCTGCTTGTCTTTTTCGAGAAACATCTCCAGGAGGAACAAAACTCGAAGTAAATTCTCTGATTGAAGAATCAGGATAATATATGTATGGAGCAAGGATAGATAAACCTTTCGAAGGAACACTCGAAGTATTCTTTTTCGAAAAAGGACCACTAAATCTAATCTGTATTATTAAGAGAAATGGCTCATCGGAAAGCATATCAATCGTTTTTAAAATAATTTCAAATATAACCTTCATTATGATAAAATATTTAATAAAATAAAGGATAATTTAATATGTTGGTTTATTCTAAGAGAAGATGGTTACTCTAACTATTCCCAGTTCTTTCAATTTTAAACAAAATATGAAGTTGTTGTGTTGCACGTGTCACTTAGGGCTATCAACGGATCGGATTCGGACCGAATCGAATCATACTTTATCGGATCGTCGGATCATAAATCCCTTACCAAATCCGTTTAGTTTCGAATCGGATCGGATTCGAATAATTGTCGAATTTTTTGGTAAACCTATTTTATAGTTATAAGAAATCAGATAAAAAGAAATATAATTTGATATATGTTTAATCTTTTTTTAAAAGTATCCTAAACTAATGACTTATTTCTAATTATATGTTTAATACTTGTAGTCACCCAATATTATATATGCATCCATATGTATATCTGTGATATATATTTTATATATTTACATATGTACATAAGTGAAATCGGATCGAACTCTTATCGAATCGAATCAGCCTATATCCGGATTTGATCCAATTCAAATCGAATCGAATCAGATCATATCTAATCGAATTATCGGATCATAAATCCCTTACTAAATCCTCTTTTCTCGGATTGGATTTGGATCGAACTCGGATCATAATCCGATTCATTGACAGCCTTAGTGTCACCCGCTAGTGATTATAAAGTAAACTCATCCTTTTGATGCTATCCATTAAAATATATTTTTTATGAATAGATATGATAAAATCATATAATTTAATATATAGGTGATAAGGCCCTGTTTTATCGGGTTAAGGAAGGCCCGAGCCTGACTCAAAATATGATATGGGCTTAACATTTAACTCAAGTCCAGCCCAAGCAAAAAAATATAAACTTAGCCAGCCTTAAAGTTGCTTTGGATCAAACGGGTCATGGGCCAGCCTGCACAATATTTTATCCGTTTCTTTGAACGGAGAATCGAAGAAGAAAATATTTTCCATCCTTTTGTTTCATGGGGAATTTAGAATCCTGGAAAATAGTTTTCGGAATGCTGAAAAAACAGTGGAAAACAAGTTCCGCTCCAAATCCTTTCTCCAAGCTCGAGGATTCTCCACGAATGCTCTTAATCTGTGCAGAGATACTCGTTGACTGTGATCAAGGTACGGATGTTCTGTTTAATCTCTCAATCTCCAATATCTTCTTCTTGTTCTTCTGGTTTTCATGTCCTGTTGATTGAATCTTTGTGTGTCGATTCGATCTCTATCTGTAAATCGTTAGTTTATCTGTTGTTCCCTTTATATCTTCGAATTTGTGTAGTTTTGAGGAGAAATATTTTTTGATATCTTGCTATCTTTGCTTTCTGCTGTTCTTTCATTGTTGTTGTCCAAAACATTCAACTATATCTGATTATCTCATATTGAGGTTGGGTTTTTGAAGTTCTGGTTTTTAGGGTTTTATTCCAGTTTGGTAGTTGGGGCATTCATTCTGGCCTTCATTTTGAGATTGGAAAAAGCTTAGAGAAGAATTTTCCCTGTTAACTCCTTGGGAGGATGACAAGTTTCTCAGCATTCATTCTGGTGATTTAGTTTTTGTGATTTACAAGATTGTAATATGATCATGTATCTAATGGTGTTACTGTTACATTCTATTATTAGTATGTCTTATCTTTTGAATCTACAATGCAAACATGAATGGAGGGAAAGTTTTCTTTCTTTCTAATCACAGAAGAAGCTAAAGTCCTTAAAAGCTTCTCTGGACTGGTATCAGCTGCATCTTGAGACCACAAGAATTATGTGAAAAGGCCTTTATTCATAAATGGGTAAAAAGGAATTCCGGTTCAGTTCTAAAGCTGCTAACGTGATGCCCAACCCATATTGTTTGGTGTAGGATTGAACAATAACAAAATCTTTCAGTTTAGTTTGTGCATTGTGATTGCATTAGTAAATCTGTTATTTATATATATTATGGATCCAATACTCCTCATGCAAATTATGATTTTAGGTATAATACTAGGGAAGTGACATTGAACTGAAGAGGGAAATCTATACTTTTTCTTTTTATACATATCAATATGTAAATGTGATAGTGTTGATCGGGATCAAGCAATAATAATAAACACAGTAAAACGAAGATCAAAACAAGGAACACAGATATACGTGATTCGGCAAAGCCTACGTCCACAGGAGAGAAATTTCTACTATTACGAATATGAATTAGGGTTACAACTTATACTCCTATCCGATATATAAGGAAAATCCCCAATATGGTGCTCCGCTTCGCTCTGGCCCATGGGGCCCCTCAAGTCCCTCCCCCTTGGATCTAGAGACTAGTGAATATGAGCCACCCACTATCTCTAACAGATGGATTTGTTTGTGTAGTCTTCTATTGAAATACAATATTATTTTTCTTTTCCAGACTAAAATTTTCTTTTCGTGTTTGTGTGTGTGTGCATGTAGGCGACTAAAATTTTGTCATTTACTCTTTGATATGTGCACTCTAGGCCCCAAGATAAATTTTCTGGTTCCGCCCTGCTATCATTACTATTCCTAAGTGGTAGGAATACTGATTCAAAATGATCATTGAACCCTGCATATGTTGATGTGTTGTGAAATCCTCTATCAAGATGCTAATCACTATCGATACTGCGTAGAGCATTGATTTAATGACTGCTTAGTTCAACCGTTTTCAGTTAGAAGCCCATCTTGTTTGCTGCTCATTTATTTTTAAATTTCTACGCTGTCATTGAATGTTGCTGTGTATCTTACATGAGGCACGGCCAATTCTGAAGGAGGATGGCTCATTATCAATGTGGCAGAAGTATCTTATGTCAGTTTATCAAAGACTCAAGTATCCGCAGTATTGATTGTAATAGTTAATCCATAATTCAATGTTGGTCAAGGAGTCAGATATAGAAAGTTGGAAGTTATGCTTACGACAGTGAGTACATGTATCGAGAAACTTCTTACGTGTCTTTTTGTCCTTAAATGTGGTTTATTGTCTTTTTTTCACATGTTGGGAGACACTTATGTTAAACATTCAAAGTATAGAGAAGCTCGGTGAAGCTGGTGAGACAGTGAACGTAGCTCCTGGATATTTCCGCAACCACCTGATGCCCAAGTTGCTTGCTGTCCCAACTCCCAAACACTGAGAAGTATGCTTATCTCATCAGAGAGTGGCGCAAGGTTCTTTTCTATCTTATGCATCTTATGAGTAAATTTTCTTATTGTGGAACATATCATGTCCCTTGTGATTGATTCTTATACAAGGAGTTCTTTGTAGTGTCCTGAATACACCAAGGTTTTAAATTTCGCCAAAATGGCCCCAGCAAGACAAAATGTTCCCCCTTTTCCAAAATATAGCGAAATTTTGGCAAAATAGAACAAAATATTGGGAAAAATTCCCCCAATATTTCTCCAACCTGGTGAAATATCACCGAAATTTTGCCAGAAAATCTGGCGATATCGAAATTTAAAACCTTGGAATAAACCAATCATGCTTATTTATGCTAGAGGAATATTTGGACCAGAATGTTTGTGCCAAACTGCGCTCACTCTTGGTGCACATGTAATGGTGTCACTATTTGATTGTTTTAAATGAAGCAATTAGTAGGGCAAGATTGAACAGCTAGATGGTCATTACTTTCTATTGTTTCATTTTAATACAACACATTACCTGTTTTAGTTTAATAAATTGAAGTTATGCTTGTTTTGGTCAGCTGTACCAACCTGGGGAAGTGGAGAGTGTTACAGTTGTTCCAAAAACCGAGGAAGATAGGATGAAAGAATATCAAACAGCGGCAAAACGTCTAAATAATGATTGGCTGGTTTGTAGTATATCTTGATTGATATCCACTTCAGATTCATTATAATCTGTTTGAAACCGTGGATAGTACTAGACATTTTCTTCAAGCAGTTTGTTTTGAAATGGTATTAATGCAAGTGTATGGTTCATTTCCTTGGTCTTCTTCACAGATACAAAAGCAATCGTTTCTATACCTTCATATTATTTTGCAGTTGCCTTCGGAAGTTTGTTTGTGTCCTTGAGATTAGCAATAGTTAAATGTTGCCTCAATATAGATCTGGCGATCTGAACATTTTAATTCTTGTGTAGGTGCTGAGGAGGTTTATCTCAGTTGACAGTGAGCTGCGTTCTCCCGTGACAAAAGATGAACTTGTGGCTGAGGTATGCTGATATTCTTCTTGAGTAATTTTTACGGCAACAGATAAATGAGTGCTTTGGTGCTGAAACACTATTTCTTCTGGTAATATATTAGGATGAAAGCAGAAATATGAACTTCAACATTTATACTAAAAAAGTTTTCTAGACAATTCTTTAGGTTTTATGTACACGTAAACTGCTCTTACTTTAATTGAAATTGTTTATTTATTATATCAGGTGGCAAGGCAGCTTTGTGTGAGCATCCAGCCTGAGAACCTCCTTCTCCCATCTCCGCTATCTTCTTTGGGAGAGTTTCAGCTGCCCTTTTGTTTCCCCAGATCTATCCCCTGAAGGAACAGTTTATCGGACTCTCAATGTTAAGATCCGGAGAAAATGAATGGAGAGTAGTCTCCTTTCTAACTATAGGAGGATCTGTTTGGGTCTTGATGAATGCAGACAAACTTCTGCATTTGAGTGGTGAGTTATTGTAGAAATCCATACAAAATTTTCAAGGTTTATGAGAGCATTATATTCAAATTCGACATCGTCTTTAGAAGAATTTCAATGTTTTTTTGCTTTGTTTAATTGATCATCCTTGGTTTTTTGAGCTACAGAAGGTACAAGGTAAAAAAAAACTTGAAGTATAGAAAACCATCTTGATTCTAGATACAGTCTTCAGGTATGACTCATCCTTGTTCCTTGTAATTAGTTCAGCTATGGCTTCCACTCCCTTTCTCAAATCCCCCCACCAATCCTTCTTTTCTCATCTTCTCCTCCTTAGCTTTCCTACAAAACACCACCCACCCATTCACCTCCATTGCTACGCAAACACCAATCAAAGTAGAGAGGCCCAAACAGTAGGCCAGTTTAGCATAAGACCTGTTAGCACCCATCACCCCAAACCCTTGAAAAACATTCACTACCCCTAAAACCACACAAGCATACCCTACAAAATGGTGGTAGGATTTCCAGTACTTCCTGAACTTGTTTGTTGTTTTTGGTCTAAACAACAATGCCAGTGTCTGAAGTCCTCCTAAACAAAACACAGCAAACCCAAGCTTCCTATGTAGCCCATAGACCACACCAGGTGATAGTTCTCCTAGCCGGATTCCGATCGCAAAGCCGGTGGTTCCAAGTACAAACGCCGAGAGTTGGATACCCGCGTGTGCGTAGAACCATGCAGGTCCTAAGGCTTGAAAGTGACGAAGATAGCGGGCAATGACAGCTCCAATAGGTAGCAGGAATCCCCATGAGATGGCATTTAGAATCCCATGTACTGTTTTAAGTGTTCTGATATCGTCAAATTGGGTTGCGGCCTCGACGCCTGACAATACATCGAAGGTGGCAAGAGACGAGAGGTCATTAACAGTAGTCGGGTGGATGGTCGGAGAGTAGCCTTGGACGTAGAGTCCGCGATTCCAAACATGGTGGATCTTAGTCTTGTTAGGTAGAAGTTTCAATGTGGCATAGATTTGTACTCTGGCGCCGTCACGAACCGTGGCCATCAGGCCGCTGTATAGAGTAGCGGAAGAAGAGAGGAGGTGGATGTCGAGTGGGCGAGAGAGGAGCGGGGATCGTTGGAGCTTCACCGAGGGATCAAGGATGTATGGAAGTACAACGACACGGCCAGTGTTGGGATCGGGAAAAGCGACGAGGGCACGGGTACCAGTCATTTCGGCGGAATTCGGGTTGATTCCCCATCCAACCCAACCTGAGGGGGAGATGAAGTTGCCAAAAAAGGCAAGATCAAGAGTGGAGTTGTGAGGGTGGAATGTCCATGCTATAGAGGCTTGTTGGGTAGGGAGGATCATGCACTTTTGGAAGGTTTTGATGGGAGTAACTGTGGTGCAATGGGTGGAAACCACTCTGTGTGGCCAAGAAAAGGAGAAGAGGAAGAGGAAGGTGAAGAAGAAATGCATGGTGTAGTGAAAGGAGAGCAAGAAGATCAGAAGAAGAAAGAGTTTGAAAGGGAAAGAAAGTTTTGTTTCAAAATTTATGTGAAGAAGAAGAAGAAGAAAGAGTGAAAGGGATAGAAAGTTTTGTGTGAAAATTTATGTGAATACTGATGGGGTAGTGAATGCTTCTTGAGTTCTAAGTGTGTACTTAGCTTTGAAGGCAAGGAAGTAGTAGGGTACCCTTGGGTTGGTGGGTGTGTGGGGACTGAAAGATTTGATTATGTGATTGCTTTTTGGGAGGATAAAGAGAGCATAAGTATAGTGTGCATGATATTGTTGTTTCAATGGGTTGTTGGTGCATGGAAAAATAGGATTGAGCTTGGCTTATAAGTTAAGCTTATGTTATGGACTTCATAATGAGAATTGAGAAGTGATCAAGTGATTTTGGTGTTTTATGAGTTTGTTTGTTTTGATACTAACCTAAAACATTAAAAAATTAAAAAAAATTAAAAAAAAAAAAAAGAAGAAGATACTGACCTAGAATTAGGGGTGTAAAAATGGGCTGGGCCATGTGTGCTGGTCCGATCCAGCACAATTTAGTCCATGATCAAGTACGCCATGATAGACCTTACAGTGCTGGGCCGGACTTGGGGTCATAGCCCACAGCATGGTACGACCCATGCACGATTGGGCACGAGCCTGATTGGATTTTTAACTAAATTATAGACAAAACACGAAGCTCAGTCCTGGTCTGGCACAATAATAATTGTCCCATGTTGTACTGGACTTGGGAGCCTGAAATTGGGTACGACACGACCCGATAAATTATCGGGGCGGTGCTATGTTGATCCACGGCACGAAAGGGCCCATTTGTACATCCCTACCTAGAACTACATAGTTGGGATCTTGTTACCAAAAAAGAAACAATCTATATAGTCCAATTTTTTTTTTTTTTTTTTTAACATGTTATCTATTATGTGATTATTTTTATTACTGTTAGAATATATTATTTTTATAAATATTATTTATTTCTGATTACAATGTCGTCGATATGTCCGAGTGGTTAAGGAGACAGACTTGAAATCTGTTGGGCTTCGCCCGCGCAGGTTCGAACCCTGCTGTCGACGAAATTTATTCTTTTTCATTTGTCAATGACTGTCATTCATCAGACGGTTCAGATCAACCTTTTTTCATCGAACGGCCAATGTGAATCAATCACATTAACCTTCGATTTTTCTTCTTTTAATTTAATTTATATATCACCTTCCGAGTGTTAAGACTTAAGACTCCGTCTGTTGAGTCGTCTCGTCCAAATCTGGTTTTGGTGATAGAAAATGAGAGTAAGCTTGGAGGGAGAGAAGGTAATCCTGGTTCCATACACGAGAGAACACGTTCCAAACTACCATGAATGGATGCAGGATCCAGCTCTACTTGAAGCTACAGGGTCAGAGCCATTAACCCTAGAGCAAGAATACGAGATGCAGCTCTCTTGGACCCAAAACCCCCCCCCCCCCCCCCCTTTTTTTTTGTTTAATTTGCGTTCTTTCTGTGTTGCTTTGATCTTTCTTTGCAAGAGTCCAATTGGGTTCTCTTTAGTTGGATTAGATTTTGATGTTTTGAAGTATTGCAGAGCAGACTTTTATTGTCCTTGATAAGCAAGTAATGGTAGGAGATGTTGTCCATGGAGATCCTCATGTTGAAGGTCAGAGATACTTACTCAACATTTGTATATTGTGGTTTCAATTTCATAGATTGATTACTTTTTTCCATGTTCATGGTGTCTGATATTTGTATTGTTAGTGATTTAGGGATTTTGTTCCTTAATGGGTATGAGTTGGATGGTGATTCAATGATCATTTATGAATTTATTTTATGCATTTCTGTGTTTATAGTGTCTTCGCCTTGTATTTGTTAAAATGCTTCAATGGGATGATTTTGTTTATTACTTTCTGTTGGAGCTTGGGTTGAGGTATGAATTGCAGGATCAGGGATGTGTTTCCTATTGAATGATCATGTAAGGAAAGCAGTTTATATTGTTTCCAAATGTTTTGTCCTGCTATTGTATAAGCGATAATTATTGTGTTTATTATTGATGATTCAGTAGTACTTGCAAGAACAAACTATTGAAGATCATTTATGTTTTCCACATTTACCTTCCAAAAAAAAAAAAATGTTTTCCACATTCTTTAACTGCTGCACATTTTCTGTGTTTTAACAATTTATATTGCGCATCTGTATAGGGCCTAACTGTTGTTCCAAAAGCCCCATGACTTATGGAAACTTATTTGGTTAAACTCTTAATATTTAGGATCATAACAACCACCACACTTCTGTAGCCAACGTCCATGGTGGCTCACTCTATTGACACTGACCCGGTGGTAGCCTTTTTCTCTATTTGGCGGCTCCATTCACCTATCAGTATTCAATGACTTAGCAATTAGCACCATGCCCATACATAATACCAAGGCATTTTAATCCAGCCTATAGGTCGCCTCTTCCGTGACTTGAACCCGTGACGTGGTGTCTGCTTTGATACCAATTGTTACGGGCCTAACCATTGTTCCAAAAGGCCCGGGACTTGAGGAAACTTATTTGGTTAAACCCTTAACATTTAGGGTCGTAACAATGTATCTAATATGTTCTCCATATAGAGATTCCAATAGCATAATATTATTAGTTTAAGTTGCCTATTTGTTTTCTGCACTATTTGCATCTATTATAATGAAGTAATATCATCTGTGTTTCAGCTATGGTTGGTGATGTCAATATATACATGAATGACTTGGATGATTCACAAATGGCAGAGATCGAAATAATGATAGCTGAATCCAAAAGGTACTAGCGATTTGTTTTACATCAATGTCGCTTAATTTTTAGACCACTTTGCATACATACATACATATATATAATAACACTCCTTTTCCACCTTAATATGACATGTGGTGAGTGAATGAAAGATTAAGATCCGACACTTAATACCCTTAGATTATGAAGATACACATGCACACAATCAGGTTGATTAGATGATCTCTAACCATCTATTGGGAAAGCTTCATATACATTTTTCAAGGGAATATCTATAGTGTGTCATCAGTGCATCCATAATCTGTGACAGAATATCTGCTCTAGCATGTCACTGATGGTGCAAGTCTATGTTTAGACTCTTTTTTTATTTATCTTTTATTTTTTTTTACTTTTTTTGTTCTTTCAAACTCCCTCCTCTTCCCCTTATGAATGGTAAAATCCTTATTAATATTCTGTTAATTTGGAATCTGTTAGTTAAAGCTTGTCATCTTATTCTCGTTAGCATAGTCGTGGCAAAGGGCTTGGAGAGGAGTCTGTCTTGATGATGATGGTTTTTGCGATCAATAACTTTGGAATACACAAGTTCCGTGCAAAAATTGCAGAATCGAACGTAGCATCGCTTCATCTGTTTCGAAAATTGGTCTCTCCATCCCTCTTTCTCTCAGATTTATATATCTACCATCGTAGATTTGTGTTCATGCATGTGTCCATCCATTAGGTGGAGACGTGGAGTAAAACTTCTCAGTTCTCACATATTTTTGGTTGGATGTAGGGTTTTGTGGATGCTTCTTATAGTGAAATCTTCAAAGAGGTAAGCATACTAGCTTTTCTGGTACTAGTGCATGTATCCATGTCATGATCATTGACTCGTCTTGTATCTGTTGAAAGAATCTTATGTTACCATATTTGTAAATCCATGGTAAAGTCGGTGGGAGCTTGATCATGTTTTTCCTGACATTAAAGGAAATGAGCAATTGGAGGTCTTTGCAGTGCAAATATGGGTACCTAAGAAAACCTCCTGATCATAGTGTTTAAACTCTGTATCGGATCGGGGATTGTCCCGGTCGGATCGGCCGATCCAAACGTGGCCCAATTATTATTATTATTTTTTTTAAATCATAAAAGTTTTTAGGGGTGCCGGACGATCCCTATTGAATCGTTCGATCTGACTTGGTTTCGGACCGAGTCAGAGAACTTTAGCAATTTTTGGGATCGGCTTGGGATTGTGACTTTTCCCGAGCTGATCCCGAGTTGTATTGGCCGATCTGACTCGGGATCAGCCAATACTTAACACTATGGTCCTGATAATTGTGTCATCATTTACTCTTTTGTTATTGTTGATTTAACAATTTTTTTTTTTTTTTTGTGGTAAATTGTTGATTTAACAGGTTACATTGGAGTTACCAGTAATAAAGCCCAAGTGTGAGGAGCTGCTTAGTTTGACAAATAATCTGATTTCACATACATAGCTCTCAAATACCTGTCTGGTGACATTATTTATTTATAGGAAATACTCATATTTCACCAACATAAATGCTTATACAAAACAAAATAGCAGTTTCCTTAGTTTGTATCTGTTCTTCAACTTATAGTTTTCATCACTTTGCCATTTTTGTAATTAGAAGCTTTTTAATTTATTACTTGAAAGAAGAATTTGGGTTAACTCAAGTCTCCTGTGCTGACCAACTTGCTCCACTCTCTTAATTCCATCAATTCCATGTCTGGAATCAATTTTTTGTTAAATTCATTACCACCCAAGCATGCTAAATTCCCAAATAATCAAACAAATTTCAGCTGTCTAGACTAGGGGTGTAGTTCGGTTGGTTTGGTTGAGTTTAGTGGCCAAACCAAACCGAAATATAGTGAATTAAACCAAAAACCGAACCGAACTGTAGTAACCGAAAACCAAACCAAACCAAAATAGATTCAGTTTTTCAGTTCAGTTTGATAAAAGTTAATGTTATTTTATGTACTAAATACACACATACATATGCATATACATATACATATATAGATATATGTATATTAGTCTAGTTCGGCTCACTTTACATATATTTAGTTAAGTTCGGTTCGATTTTCGATTTGGTTCAGTTTAATCGAAACCTAAACCGAAAACCAAACCAAATTAATTCGGCTTTCCATTTTCCAAACCCAAACCAAACTGAGTTTTTCGGTTTGGTTCTTTTGGTTTAAACCAAACCAATTGACACCCCTAGTCTAGACCTTCCATAAAAGAATGAAATCCAAGTAGTTGGAACCATAAAAAAAAAAAGTGAGATTTGGAGAAGAATCAAACAATTGGATGAAGAAAGGAAGATATTAAGTAAGAAAAAACAAGCCATTGAGAAAGTAATAACTAAGAAAAGAACAAACCACAGTTTTCATTCATAAGCTTTAGATACAACAATACAAGAAACCCAAGCAACTAACTATACCAGAGTGCAGCTATGGAAGTAACAATTAAGGAAAATTCAAGCCACATTCCTTACTAGACACAATCAAATAAGTGGAACAATACAGTGCTGGTTGCAATAACATTTATATAAAACCTCCTCTGATATTTGTCATCTAATCCTGCAGAAAATTCAGACTCCCAATTGATTGAACATTTGCCCCAGATGTTGGATGGATCTGAGGAACATTCATCAAAACTGAGCCCCCTGATTGCCAAGCATGATTTACAGTAGTTTTATCTAATGGACCCACAACAGCAAAGATAGTCATCTCATTATTTGCATATTCTGCAGAGATATTGGAAACTGGAAAGCTAATAGTTCCTGGCTGCATTGAAGGGTTGTAACTGGTAATTGGTGTTGGGTAAGCTATCATACTCCCATTTGAGTGCTGGAAAGCAACAAGAGCCTGTGACCCAACCATGCCAGTCTCAGTTGGGTTAATAGCCCATGCAATCCATCCTGTCAAAGTTTGAGGAGCTCTATAAGCAATTTCAACCGTTTCAGTGAATGCTATGTAATTCCAGTGTAGATGGGCCTGCAAATATGGAAGATCGATGCAGGAACCGAAGACTTTGTTACTTAAAAAGGTATGGTTTGAGCAGGTTTGAGCAGAAGATGAAAAGAACAGGGTGACTATAATGTAGAGAATTGAGATGGGTCTAAAGCTTATAGCCATGTCAATAAATCTGCCTAAGAGAAATTCAAGCGCAACGGAGGGAAAGTTGAAGATCTTCGTGCTAGCGCGCAAAAGCTTAGAGATTTTGGATTGTAAGGAAGATCATTAAGAGGGTGAAATGGAGATAACTTTGAAGGATAAGAAACTGAAAGTTGATTCTATTTTTTTGGCTGGTGTTGAGACTTGGATTTTGCTTCTTTTTTAGGGTGGGAAATGAAACAGTATACTGAGAAAAAAATAAAAGTTGTAGCACCTATAAGAGGTTAATCTGCAGGAGGGTCTGGTGCTGAGAATGGGATTTAATAAGAGAAGTGGAGGTAGGAAGGTGAGGTGAGGAGGAGTTGGAAGTGCAGGTGTTTTCTGATGTATTTAGTTTCATACAATTTTTGCTAGGTGAGGACTAGAAGTGCAGAGCAGAAGAGTCATGAAAGTCTTGCCTCTTTTCTACCGGATCTCTTGCAAGCCATTCTTTTCTTGCCTAATAGTAGGGATGTACATTGCGGGGTTGCAAGTGCCGGCCCGGCACGAATTTTTTCGTGCTGGCTGTGTTGTGCCTAATTTCGTGCCTCATGTACGGCACGACATGAGACACGATTATTATCGGGCCGGGCTACGTGTTTTGTTAAGTTTTGGGCAAAATTCAATCACGCCTGGGCCGGGCCGTGCCGTGTGTCATGATTGCCTCCTTGACATGGCATGATAAGGCCTATTGTGCCGTGCCTGGGCACGGCCCAAATCTTGTTTGGCCAGTCCGTGCTTCCCAGCCCGTTTGTACATCACCAAGAGCTCATAGAAAAGGATGCCATTGAAAAGATTTAGTTAGCGGGTCTTATTTCAGTAATTTAAATCAATAAATCATTTAAAAGATATTGATTTTAAAAGTTTTATATTAAAAAAATTACTCACTAAAAATAAAAAATTAATCGTTTTTTTGTAGAATTTAATTAACACGAGAGCAATTGGTAGGGGCAGGTGAGCTATATTTTGAGCCGTTTGATTGGAAGACTAAGGCTGTGTTTTACACACAGAATTTAGGGTGGAATTGGGGTTGAGAATTAGAATTGGAGTTGAGAATTTCAATTATGGTGTTTGATGGCGTATGAAGAATTGGATTTAAGATTCTAGTTTCAACTCCGTGGAATTCGTTTATAAGATAAACTGGATTTTACCAATTCACGTGTTCTCTTGTTTTTTGTAATTCTTGACGAAAGAATTGCAAGAGCATGAT
The DNA here is from genome assembly GCA_031762675.1 of Pachysandra terminalis. NCBI lineage: Eukaryota > Viridiplantae > Streptophyta > Magnoliopsida > Buxales > Buxaceae > Pachysandra > Pachysandra terminalis. Next base: position 1,709,347 of record JAUPMG010000005.1, read on the forward strand.
TCTCTTCCCCCTCTCAATTCGATCCTAAAAGAAAATAAAAGATAATTAAATTATAAATAAATAAAAAATAAAGAAAATAATAATTAAAAAAAATAAAAATGGAAGAAAATAGAAGAAAGTATAAAAATAACAAATAAAAGAAAATAAAATAGAAATAAAATTAAAAGAGAATCAAAATAAAAAACATAAAATAAAGCAAAACAAAAATATAAATATAAATATTATAAAATAATTAAAAAAATCAAAATAAAATAAAATAAGTAAATAAAAATAAAGAAAAAATAAAATAAAATAAAAAATACATAAAAATAAAATTAAAAATTAAAATAAAATAGAAATAAAAAATAAATTAAAATAAAATTAGAATAAAATATAATAAAAGAAAAGAAAAATATAATAAAAATAAAAAATAAAGGAAAATAAAAATATTTTTATTTCTTTATATAATATTTATTTTATTTTTTATTTTTATTTTTATGTTATTATATTTTCTTTTAAATTAATTTCTATTAATATTATTATAAAATAAAAAAAATAGAAATGAAAAAAAAATTAAATTAAATAGAAATATAATATAATAATAAATATTCAAAATTGAAATAAAAGAAAATTAAAATAGAAAACAAAACTAAATTAAAAGATCAAAGAAAATAAAAATATGAAGTATTTTATTTTCATTATATTTATATTTATATTTATTTATTTATTTTTTTTAATTTTATTTCTAATATTATTTTTTTTTTACTTTCTTTTATTTTTATTTATATTTTTAATAATATATTTTTATTTTTATTTTCTTTTACCCTTCAACATGTTTTAATAATATTAGTTTCTTATTTTTATTTCTAAATAATATCCGTAGACAATATGTTTGATAAAATTCCTCAACAACACAGTTTACTAATATTTAATTTATTTTAAAAGACAATCAAACAACATATTTACAATTATAAAATTTTCTAATTTTGTGAATTATAACTATCAGTTTTAAAATTCTTTAGATCAAACAACCATCTCCTTGACAAATTGCTGCAAATCCGTTGTTGTGGTCGGTGTGGTATGTGGTCCCACATACACTTTAGTGACCCGCTACGATCTTGCTTCAACGGCTCTATCTTTGAATTTCGTCCAAAAGACCAAAATACCCTGTACCACAAAGTTTTCGTTGAATAATGTTTTATTTCAAAAAGTTCAAAATCCCCCCAAAACCTGTATTAATTTCATTTCTCGACGCATCTTGTACAATTTCTTCCCCCCTATTGCCACATTTGAATCTCTCTCTCTCTCTCTCTCTCAGCTCTTCTCTCAGCTCTCTGAAGTCCATCAGATTTCAAAACCATGAAATCGAGTGTGGAGACAGCGGAAAATCGGTTCCTAGGAAGAATTTCTGCCTCGTCCATTCGTAATCTTCTTCCAAGATCTGTCTCCGGTAAGCAGAAAACCAACTCGATCCGTTCGAAATCGAAAGCCGCAGACAGAGAAAACACTCCGCCGATTGATCCAAACGTTCAGATCGAAAACGGTCCCATCTCTCTTTCAATCCCTAAGAAAACAGTCGGAAAAGTAGTCAATTTCCAGAATGAGATTGAGACCACCAGATCAGGACGTGAAGCAGAAACATCAGTCGATCCTGATCCATCAGTTAAGGTAATTTTTGTTTCTTGAAGTTTATATCCTGAATTTTCGTGTTTTTCTTCAAATTCAAATATTTTCCCCCTTTAAAATAGGTTGTAGTTAGAATCAGACCGGTTAATATTTGCGAGAGACAAGAAGATCGGCTCGTACAGAAGGTTTCTCCTAATTCATTATCTGTTGGAAATCGAACCTTTACCTTCAATTCTGTTGTTGATTGGAACTCTAATCAGGTTCGGAATTCAGTCTACACATACATTCGTTTACAAATTCTATATATATATAGATATCTGAGTGATTTGATGATAATAGTATGCAAACTTTACTTTTCTCAGGAAGATATTTTTCAATTAGTTGGTGTTCCACTGGTGAAAAATTCCTTGGCTGGTTTTAATACTTCAATCTTGTCATATGGACAGGTATTCATATACTAGTTTTCCATTTTTGATCTATAAAAAAGTGTTCGTTCTCTTTTCTTCTTATCAATGTCTCTATTTCAATTGCAAATTCACGTTGGTTTAACTTCTTTTGAATTCTCACAAGACTGGGAGTGGGAAGACTTACACAATGTGGGGTCCACCAAGTGCCATGCTCGAAGATCACTCCCCCAGTAGCCACCAGGGCATCGTTCCTCGCATCTTCCATATGCTATTCTCTGAGATGAAGAGGGTAAGTTTCTTTTCTAAGTTTCAGCTAAATTAGAAAATTAAGCATGCTAAATTGTGGTTCGTAATTATTTGTTTAGGAGCAAGAAAACTCTGAAGAGAAACAGATAAATTTTCAGTGTCGTTGTTCATTTCTCGAGGTATGCTCAGTGTATGTTTCTATCTCTTATAAGGGACTAGCTAGCTATAAACTTCATGTGACCTTTTGTCAATTATCATTGATCCCTGTCACAGATATACAATGAACAGATTGGGGATTTACTTGATCCAATCCGACGTAATCTCGAGGTAGAGATTTTACAATTGTTTAATTCTGCATTTTGTTATCAACTCTTTTGGGGGGGGGGGGGGGGGGGGGGGG
>JAUPMG010000005.1:1719860-1732918 GCA_031762675.1 Pachysandra terminalis
GAAGAACGTGAGAAAGAAAGACAAAGATGGACGAAGATGGAAGGCGAGTGGATCTCTTTAACAGACGAGCTGAGAATCGATCTCGAATCAAATCGCAGGCAAGCAGAGAAAATGGAATGGGAGTTGAGATCAGAGAAGAGATGCACAGAGGAGTTGGATGATGCACTACAGAGAGCTGTCCTTGGACATGGGAGAATGGTTGAACACTATGCCGAGTTGCAAGAGAAGTATAACGACTTGCTTGAAAGACACCGGAAAATCATGGAAGGGGTTGCTGAGGTGAAAAGGGCAGCTGCAAAGGCAGGAGCAAAGGGGACTGGTTCTCGTTTTGTCAAGTCACTTGCTGCAGAGCTCTCGGCTCTGAGAGTAGAGAGGGAGAGGGAGAGAGAGTACTTGAAAAAGGAAAACAAGAGCCTTAAAATTCAACTTCGAGACACTGCAGAAGCTGTTCATGCTGCTGGAGAACTCCTAGTGAGGCTGCGAGAAGCCGAGGAAGCTGCTTCAGTTTCCGAGGTTAGTTATATTACCACTTCCTAGTATTCAACCTCTTGTTGGCCTTGATCTTGTGAGATTCTTGTTTAGAAAATCCTATTTTTAGAAAAAGATGTCCTAGAAGTACAATGATCAGTTGAACACGCTTCCTGTAGAGAACGATAAAAACAAACAATGGTTGAAAATGAAAGAGATGAAGAACAAAAATCAAGCACACACAAACACAGCGATTTACGTGGAAAACCCTTTCGGGAAAAAAAAAAAAAAAAAAACCACGGAGCAGCAGAGAATCCACTATAATCAAGACAATAGGGAAGTGGTGAGGGAGAGATCTCTGTAACCCTGTTCCTATTTTCTCGATTATAGTGGATTCTCTGCTGCTCCATGGTTTTTCCCGAAAAGAAAACCACGTAAATCGCTTTGTTTGTGTGTGCTTGATTTCTTTTTCATCTCTGTTTATCTTTCTTTCTTAACACTTCCAGTTTCCAAAAGAAGTATGGTTAAACTGTTGAAAGAAGTACGATTGGTTCCTCCTGATTATGTACAAGAAAAACAGAAGGCTTTTTTATCAGCTATCTGATGTTGTTTTCTTTCATTATTTTTCCATCTTTGTAGGAGAATTTTACGAGGACTCAGCAAGAGGTTGACAAGTTAAAGAAGCAAATGGAGAAACTAAAGAGAAAACATAAGATGGAGATGATCACCATGAAGCAATACCTTGCAGAGAGCCGATTACCGGAATCTGCATTGCGACCACAATACTGGGAGGATTCTGACATACCAGACAGTACCAGAACTCCAATACCAGACGATGATCAAGCTTGGAGAGCTGAATTCGGACCGATATATCAAGATCATTACTAAGTCTTCTGAAAATTTTCCAAATCCTACAATTAACAATTTCATGTCAGGAATGTGGTAATCACACTCTGACCAATGCAGGATATTGCTGGGTTTTGCACCACCACCCAGTGGTGGCTAACCACCAGGACCCTGCTTGGGTTCGAACAATTATTCAATAATGTGTAGTGTTTCATTTTCTTGATTCAGTTTAGTCTGGTAATAATTCTATCTCAATATTTGTATTGTACTTTCTTTTGCTTTAAATTTTTTATACTACTAAAAGCACATTCATTTTGTTCTTCTTTTTCTCTTTTGAGCATGTTCTTTTTTAATGTGGGTATATGCTATATATATTTGCAATTATTTCCAATCTACAACAGATCTTGTTAGTAAGGATGCTTTCATATTTTCATCAGTAGACTCATTCAGATTGAACCACTTGGTGGGATCCATGGTTAGCAGGTGGCACTGCAGTACTCCACGTTGATAAATGTATAAAAAGTGTTAACTTTTTTTTTTTTTTTTTGTCACGTCATTCTTTCTATAATTGAAATGAGTTGGGAATAGTTATTTTGAAAACCTGACCGTCGCCTCCTAGAATAAACCGAAAGGTAATATTATTCCTAATTGGATTAATACTTTATTATACTAAAGTTACTTTTGAAACATTTTAATAAAAAAAAAAATTGACATGCTTTGCAATACACCATTTTCCTTTATTGCTTCAATTTTTCTCATTTTAGCTATCGTTGCACACCTAGATTTGGAACTCTATCAGATAGATGTCAAAATTGCGTTTCTCAATGAAAATTGAATAAGGAAATTTAAATGGATCAACCTGAAGATTTCGTGCCTGAGGGGCATGAGCACAGAGTATGCAGACTCAAATGCTCATTATACAACTTGAAACAATCATCTAAATTGTACTATCTTTAATTCCATCGAGCCATTATAGAGTTTGGATTCATAGTGATCGAAGAAGATTATTGTGTGTATGTTAGATACCATGGTAGGAGTTTTCTTATTTTGTCGTTGTATGTTGATGGCATATTGATAGCGGGAAATGACAAGGAGATGATTGTCACCACTACAAAGTAACTTTCCTTTTGTTTTGAGATGAAGAATATGAGTGAGGCTAATTACGTGCTAAGGTTCACAAGAATTGCGCTAAAAGGCTTTTGTGTTTGTCTTATGATACTTACATAGAAAAAGGTTTTTGAGTATTTCAGAATGCACGATGATAAACCCATTGACACTACTATCAAGAAGAGTGCTTCATTACATCTTGGTCTTTGTCTACAGACGAAAGAAGAGAAGGAACAAATGGCTCGTATTCCCTATACTAGTGCTATAGATGGTCTGATATACGTGATGATGTGTACTCGACCTAATATTAGTTTCGCGATTGGCTTAGTTAGTCGTTATCAGAATAAATCTAAGACAGACTCATAGGAAGACACTGAAACGTATTGTTAGATACATCTCTGTCCTAATACGGATCTTGTGATCGCAGCCGAACTCATTGCAAAAAGGTAGGATACAATTAGAGCCCAAAACATAGGACCTATATGGGTCGATCGGTTGGGTTAGGTGATCTTGGCCCGGCCCAGTTGCAGCCCTAAACGATCAAATAGCAAATGCAGGAAACGAATTGAATCAGGAGCGACGGCGCTCGGGCCGGACATTGTGATCCGCTCCGCTGGAAGAGAATTGTAAGGTCAATGGATCCAACGGTTCTGCGCCTATCTGAAAATATCTAATATGTGACACGTGAATTATCTTGCGGAGTTACCCAGAGAGAATCGAAACTCGAAAGAGAGAGAAATGGCGATGGTAGCATCTCCAAACCCCGATACTGAGACTGAAATCGAGAACAATGAAAACCCTAAAGCTTCCGATGGATCAAATCCATCTGGATTTCCCTTTGTTTGTCTTCTCCGGTTCGCCGGCGACTCTGCGGCGGGAGCTTTCATGGGTTCAATCTTCGGCTACGGTTAGTTCTTCCTCTCTCTCTCTCTCTCTCTCTCTCTCTCTCTCTCTCTCTCTCTCTCTCTCATCAATGTCTTGTCTTGTTCTATTTGTAATTACCGTGGTGGTCTTCTAATTTTCTTAAGATTTTTGATGTTTTATTTAGGATAATGGTCGTTAATGGATGAAATAAATGCTTGAGTAGTGGGTATTATATATAATATCGAGCTTGGTTTTGCTGATAGGACTTTGTGAATTGATCGGTGATAAATTTTCCTGTCGAAAATGTTAGGTGTGATCTTGTGGAATTGCTTCGGCTTCAAATAATTTTAAGGTTTGAATATTTCAGTTTCTTAAATTTGGAGTGTTAGAACAAGCAATTAGAGTACTGCAATAGGTGAAAAAGTTAGGCAAATGAATATCAAGGTAAAGTGGGTTTTCAATTTTGATAAAACTGTTTGGAAGGTGAATTTTTAGGTATTTATCAGAAATTCGTGTCGGGGACAGAGTTTTGTAGGAATAGAGGTAGTCATATTTTCAATTTTCCAACATGTTTCATTAGTGTGCAATCTTTTGTAGGTTGATACACATACAATTCAACTATGGTGTTGGCTTAGCCAGTTTGAGAAATTTTGAAACTTGAGATATCAAATGATAACTAATCGATCGCAATGTTCTTAAATGCTAAGGCATTCGGCAAGATGTTTTACTTGAAACATGAGGAATAAGCCTCACGAGTATGTACTTTTTATTCAATAAATAAATCTAAAAATATAGGATATATCTATGAACATAAATAAGAAAGTTGTAAAAGAAACAAAATTAAATTACGAAAATTAATTTTCATCATCAAGACTCCAACTATCTAAATGAAACTTCCGAAATTCTGAGTTATTTGTGTACATTCAAAAACAGAATAAAATAAAGACAAGAAAATGTTGCAATGAAGCCTTTTTTTTTTTTTTTCATTAATTCAATTTGTGAATCTCAAGTGTGATAGTTGCAAAGGAGTCATGAAAATGATATTGCAAAGTGGTGGCCTCAAATCCCTTAAACATCGATAATGGAACATTTAATGTGAACTCGAGCCTTGAAAATGTTCAAGGTTTAAGGCATGAGCATCAATTGGTTTGAGCTAAGGTTAAGCCTCAAGGCATAGATCTTACACATCTTTGTAGCAGTAATTGATGGAGAAATATCCAACTTTCTTGATTTCTCCATCCTTGGGGTAATATTGGGTTTGGATTTAGACACTTGATTTTATTTATTACTTCTTGACATTGTCAATAAATGTTCTATTTTTCAATCGTTTGGAAGATGATAGGTAGATGATGCAATTGAAAGGTGGTGTGTCAGTTTGACATACTTTAGCTAGAAGTCTATGCATGCATGGGAGGTTTATTGCTCTCTGTAATTTTGATGCTGAGTTGGTACACGAGGGAGAAGTAAGGTATTGGACATGCTGAACTGATATGTTTGTGCATACTTTGAATATGCCCATATTGATTTTATGGTTGATGTATGAATAAAAAATAAAACCAAGAGAAAACCGAAGCTAAAGTACGATTTGTCCTAGTAGAAGTTTCTTGATGGTTTCTGACATGTGCAATATGCGTGGCCCTATTCACCTATCTCTTATTTGTTATCATTTTTCTTTATCCCTATCCTAGTGGAGTGCGTTTTATTTTATCTTTTTCATGTGAGCTAAAGCAAATTTGGATACAGACGCTATATCATTCTGTTGTTGCCAGTGGACATGTGAAGAAATGTGGTACAACTGTAATTCAAGAGGGAATATTGGATTGTCCTTGAATTTTGTTGCTTATTGTAGGAAAGAGAAGCATTAGAAACAGAATGCCTAGGGGGGTCAAAATCTGATCATACCCACCCCACCCACTTGGCGTTTGGGGGTTTATGTTTTCAACCCACTGAGAATGTTAGGGTTGGGGATTTTTAGCGTGCCAATAAATGGGTTTACTTCAACCGATTGGATTGTAAATGTTTTAAAATGCTGAGGCGTGAAGTAACGCATTTCACTTACCCAAATCGTGCGGCGTAAGCCTCACGAGCACAACTTTTGTAGATAAATAATTTAATAATATATAAACTATTTATATACAATATAAATAATTGATGTTCATGTCATGATAAGTGACTAAAATTAATAATTAAAATAAAGTTAATAGTTCTTTTTTACTTAACAAAGTTGCTTAGTGTCAATTTGTAGTTAAAACCTTGATTTTCCTTGAAAATTTGAGTATTAAATCAATTTTCTTAAAACTGAAAGAATTTATCAGCCTAGCTACTTAGGCATAAACCTTATGTCTTGAGACATACGCCTCGAGACATAAGGTACACGCCTCAAGAGCAAGTTGCACCTCAAGGTTGTGCCTCGAAGCGTTTTTGCAATGCCTCGCCTTGAAGCGCCCTTCGAGGCTTACGCCTTTGAAAACACTGGGTTGTAGTATCCAATAATAAATATGTATATATATATATACATACACACACGCACATGCTACTGTTGATGTAATTATTTTGTGTAATAATATATTCAATACTAGTTTGAAACCAATTTGTATTATGATATAAATAAGAGGGTGGTTGTTTGGTGAAACGCTCCAGACTTGGAAACAAGGTCTTAAGTTTTGCCGAAATCATATATGCAATTTTTTTACTTCTGCTTTTGGAGACCTTACTATATTGCCTTTTTTGAATTTATACTTCAGGTTCAGGATTGCTCAAGAAGAAAGGTTTTAAAGGTTCCTTTGTAGAGGCTGGTTCTTCTGCTAAGGTTTGTGGAATACTATGATTTTGATAAGTTCCAATTATGATTTTCCTCTTACTTAAGGTCAATTGTACCTCTATTGTCCCATCAACTGGGCGTGCCTTCCTTTCATATTTCTCTATAGGAACTTGGTTCTCATTACTTAAGGTCAATAATACCTCCACTGTCCCATCAACTTTGCATGTCCATACTCCATACACAGATTTTATTTTACATTGCTCTCTTACCATTCAAGATTTTTCCTTCCATGCTTTGCTGACATCCAATTTAAAATTCACGAAGTTTGTTTCTGGTCTCGCAATTGTCAGACATTTGCAGTGTTATCTGGGGTTCATAGTCTGGTTGTCTGCTTCTTGAAAAAGCTGCGAGGAAAAGATGATGGTATGACATCTCAAGCAGTGATGTTAGTTCCGTCTGCATTAGTCTTGTCATTCTAATGTAATCACATTGTTCTTTTTTGTAGTAATCAATGCGGGAGTAGCTGGATGCTGCACTGGCCTTGCTCTTAGTTTTCCAGGTACTAACCATGTCCTATAGTGTATTGCTTCACCATGTGGGCTGTCTTGACTATTTCGAGTCCTTGGGTTCCTTGTGTAAATTATTATTTTCTTTTATTTTGGTAACGCGGAACCCCTGACCCCACTTGGTGGGGACAGGGTAAACCCCAGATACATGATTCCATCCACAAGGACCATATATCAGGTAAACTCGGGGACTCGAATCTGGGACCTCCAGTTCCTGAGCTGGAGAGCCTGTCAGTTGAGCTAACCCTTGTGCAATATGGTTTCACATATATAGCTAAATTGGTAAAGGTATTACCAATGTTTAGCTGTTCATGCATGTTTATTAGTTAGACATGGATATGTATGCATCCACCAACATGCACACCTATTCAGCCATTTTAGTTTTATAAATGCTACATCTGATGTTTTGGTCTCGTTAGTTGATGTCCGAAACATCAAAACCATGGCTAGGTAAGTGAGGATTATTTCAATTTGCCGTTTGTTTCTGTCTATGGATTGGTGCATGTCTACATTAACATGCATGTAGGATACCAGTTGATAAGAATTATTAGAGTTTTGCTACCCTCTTTCAATATTTATATATATATTTATTTATTTGTATATTTTTGTAGGTGCACCTCAGGCTCTTCTCCAGAGCTGCTTAACCTTTGGGGCCTTTTCATTTGTTATTGAAGGGCTAAATAAGCAGCAGCCAGCATTGGCCTCACACCCCTTCTCGATGAGCAACAGTGTGCAGCACGGAGTTATTCCACCCTTGGCATTCCCTCTTCCAAATAACCTAGTAGACGGCTTCTCATCCTTCTGTCAATCCTTGACAAAGTCCAGGAAGAGCGCGCGCTCTACTACTCACTAGTACATCACAGTGCAAGCAAATTTTTTCTTTTTTTTTTTAAAAAACTCATTTGAATTGTTGAGGTGATTTTGGGCACTGCTTCTGTATATTATTTGTACTTGAGAGTATGAGAGAGGGAGAGAAAATCTGAAACTTTCATTGAAAGATGGAATCATGAAATGGCTTCTCTGATTGTTGTTACCAGTATTGAATGATAATCTGTTCTAGCTGACAGGATTTCCGGTCTGCCTAACTCGGTTTAAATATGGATTTTTCTTGCCATGTGATGTGGCTAATTCAGATCCCTTTCCTGACATGGATTCTCTAAATAAGCCCCATTATAACATGCCAGATTTTGTCTATCGTGTAGCTTTTTGGCAATGTGGCAAATTTGTTTGGAGCTGAAATGCTTGAAATGTATCATTAGAAATCTTCCCAAAGGTCTATGCAACTGAGTAACTAATCATCCATGCATTAAAGAATGAATAAGTAGGCTTTTGCCATATTATCATCATCATGTCTGGGGATGTCTACAAAAGTTCTTAATACACATTAAAATTGAACTCAAATCAGTTGCCCCAAAGCATATAATTTACTGCCTCAAATGAGTTGAAGAGATTGATAATTGAAGTTCTAAAGACACTTCTCAGGATGCTGTGTTGCGTCACCTTCCACCAATCCTACTTCATGTTTTTCTCTTTTTTCTCTTCTCCAAGGAAGACCATAGTATTCTGACAAGTACTCCAAAGCTTCAGAGTTCTCACTGCAGACCCTCCATAGCGACGCAACCTCGCCTTTATAAAGGGTACCCCGATCCTCACAATCATCAAGAAATTCAAGCAGTTTCGAATAGAAAGAATCGTAGTTCATCAATAGGAAGGGAACAGGAAGCTCTGACCCAATCCTTTGTAGCTGAATCAATGTTAGAATTTCGAAAACCTCGTCTAGAGTGCCAATCCCACCGGGTAGAGCAACCACAGCTGTTCGATCAGAAGCGTTGCTTCTCACTACAGCATCCACCAATCCATGCTTCCTTGCAGAGAAGAACCTGTACATGTGAAGTAGATTCTGTAACCAGACAAACCTTACATCTCATCTAGTACATTTGATTCAAGCAAAAAGGTATTTCACCTGCAAGTGAGATAACTTTCAGAAAGTAGGTAGGGGTGGACACTCGTGGTCGTCCATTCACCGGCTTCTTTACCTATCTTAAATCCGCCCACTTTCTTCCCTGCTTGAAGAGCGCCTTTAGTAGCAGCATCCATGAGACCAGGACCAGCTCCTGTCCATGAAGTGCAATCCAAAAGGGTCGCTATCTGTGCGGAAAAATCAAGGTTATAAATTTCGATATCGCCAGAAATTTTGCTAGATTTTCTGGCAAAATTTCGCCGGCCTAACGGAATATTTCGCCAGGTTGGAGCAATATTGGGAAAATATTTCGCTATATTTCGCCGAAATTTCAACAATATGGGGGAAAATGAGAAATTCAGCGAATTCCTCCTACATTTTGTCTCACCGGGGGCCATTTTGGCGAAATTTAAAACCTTGGGAAAAATGATCCAAGTCCCCCCCATACAAAGAATCGTTCACAATAAACAAAATCATTCCATAGTGCAGAAGGGTCAACACATTCCTGTGGGTTTTCCTGCGTTCATGTATGTGCCTGTGGATATTCATGAGTTCCTTTACGTCGAAATGTATATTGAATATACGTGCGCAGGCGTTTATGTAAATATTTTTACATATATAACTAATACAGTAATAACAGAAAGTAATGTGAGAAGGAAAAAAAGTGACTTGCCTCTCTTCCCAACTCCAGGGCTTGCAAGTAGTGTGGATGATCGGATGTTATTCTTGAAGAACCCAGATACACGACTCCCCTCCCAAGCCTATGTATGAGTTCATAGCATCTTTTTATTTCTTTTCTTACCTTGGGAGAAACAAAACCACATTAGTAAGTAAGCAATTCAGAAAATTTTGCATATTTTAAAATACTTTATTTATCTCTAACTGCAAGGAAAGGCTGGACTTAGTCTCTATTTATCTCTAACTGTAAGGAAGAGCTAGTCTTACTATCCTTCTCGCTGATACAGGGCAGAAGTTTGCACAAAGAAGGACTATGAGCAAAAGCAAGATTTCAGTTTCCTTTGGTCATAACATTTATAGGTGAATTGGCAGGCTCTCCAGCTCAAGAATTGGAGATCCTAGGTTCGAGATCCCGGGCTTACCAGATATATGGTCCTTGTGGGTGGAGTCATGTATCCGAATTTTATCCTATCCCCACTAAGTGGAGTCGGGGGTTCCACGTCACCAAAAAAAAAATATATATATATATATATATATATATATAGGTGAAGAAATGAGTTGAACCATCCAGTCTTTAGTGAAAGACTACTTTTGGCTCAAAGACCTCATTGACCAAGCCATTAACTGGGATATTCTCATAGTTTATTGTCTTCTAACATGTGCCACTTATTTTATCCGACACTATGAAATCACATCACAAGAGCCACTAGCAATAACAATCTTAGCGCTTTTCTATCAGCAAACAAAACCATCCCAAATATTCAAGTCTCGAACAGTAGAGTTTATCATCCTCAAGAAAAGGAACAAGGACATTGTTATCGAGTCACGGCATGTATAACTCGAATCTATGCATCTAGAATGATGTGATAAACAAATTTTGATCTCTTATGTTTAAATTGTCACGCTTCTCTCAGTATGCAGAAGCCCAAGCTGGAGAACATATGTTTCTAAATTGGCATTCATATTGGCTGCAATAAGCTGAAAACTGAGTTTTTTTTTTTAATTTTTTTCTTATTACCTTATTAGTAGGTAAGCAATATTGAGTTTACAACTCAGATCAATTAGAGAGACACACAAGCATGGAACGGACCAGAGATCATTTTAGATGAATGATGAAGGATCCTTCTCTGTAACTAGGGACATTAATCAACTCAGAATTGGATATTCCTAAAAATGATCAAGAATCCAGTCTGATTACACATACATTCATACACACATACATAAGTGTGTGTGTGTGTATATACATGTATATACAGTTTTATTAAATTATAGTTATAAATAAATCATTCTTAAGGGCATTTCAGGTTTTCATTATTGCCTTCTTGTATCTCTTAATTCTAGAATAGGTTCGTCTGACCCAATCTGCCGAAATCTAATCGGATATGTTAAGGGAGTTTTCATCTGATGATCCTGCTTAAGCAAATCAAATTTGGATTACAGAACCTCAAAGTCGATTTGAGCGTAAGCAAGCAATTATGGTATGGTTTAATGAGCATAATAAGCAAGGAAATTGAAACAGAACAGGAATTTACTTCAAGTCACCTACTTTAAATAGTGCATAATGGGAAGAACACTGTGTTCTCCTCAGTAAACCCAGTTCAGCAAGACTTCCACACAAATGGTTTTCCTTAAAACTAATAAAAGACACAAACATCACAAAAAAGCCCAAGTTTAATGAGAACAAACATGGGAATTGAAACAGAGCTTCCTCAACAAATAGTGGATATTGGACACAAAACTGGTTTTCCTCGAGGAATCCAGCCTAGTTGGAGTTCCACACAAATGGGTTTTCCTTAAAAACTAACAAAAGACACAAACATCACAAAAAAAAGCATTGGTTTAATGAGAATAAACAGGGGAATTGAAACAAAACTTCCTCAACAAATAATGGATATTGAACATAAAATTGGTTTTTCTCAACGAATCCAGCCTGATTGGACTTCCACGCAAATGGGTTTTCCTAAAAACTAACAAAAAGACACAAACATCAAGAACAAAAATTACAACCTAGCATGTAAAATAGAAAAGCTTGAAGGAAAAATGGAGAAAAAAAAAAGTGGGATTACCTCAATGGGGCTTGTTCTCTCATCAAAGTCAATATAACCATGCTTGCACAATAAAGGTGTTATTGACTGAGGAAGCTTGAATTTTGAGGGAAGACTCTCCCTTCCATTGACAAAATGGAACTGCAACATTTTCTGATGAGAATAATCTCTAAGTAAAACCTGATAACTGGTTAAACCTACCATTGAAAAACCCATCTTTCAGAGCATCTAAATTTAGCCGAGATGGCTCTTTTGTAAACCACCAATTGATCCGTGTGGGATGGGTATTGTCCTTAATAACTTGAATTCTTAAGAATTGAAAGATGGGAATTATATTCTCATGGGCTGCTGATGAATGAGAGTTACAAAATTTGATACCCAGCTGTTGCAAAGGGAAAAAATGAGAATCTTGGAATGTTATAGTGGAACAACCGAACAGAGCAGAGGAAAAAATTACTGCCTTGACAAGGCAGCATTTTACTGCCTTGCAGGCCGTTAACAAGCCTAAAAATGAGACCAAGCCCAGCCCTAAAATGCTATTAAAAGCTAGAGTCTAGCCTGTTTAAGCCCAAATCTTTCTTGCAATCACTTCCTCAAGCCCAAGGTTCCGTTTTTAGGATACTCTTGGCAACCAAAGGGAGTCTAAAATATCCATTGTAAATACACAAGCCATCTTGGTGTCCAAACTCTGGGGTAAGGGGTTGATAATGTTCATCAATAGATGTTTTAAACCCATTCTTGTGGTTTAAGTAAGAAAAGACTACACTAGGATTGTAAACGGGGCGGATTTGGACCGGATCTACCATGATGCGAATCCAAATCTAACTAAATTCAAGGAGATCCAGATCCGATTAAAGATCAGATGGATCTTTCATATGAGTAATTGAATCCGAGTCTGATTATATTTATAGGATCCGTATTCGAATTCGATTAAGATCCAAATTTGATTATATATTCGAATTCGATAGTAAAAACGTTACTTAAAATGCAATACTAATAGATTGTCAAATATCGGTGGGTAATGTAATTTAACTTAAATTAAAACATATTCCCAAACAACTAAAAAGAGAAGGCAAAAAGAGAAAAAATGCTGCACATATATGTTAATGTAATCGGATTCGGATTTTAATCGGGTCAGTTGTACCAATATCCAAATCCGGATTCGATTATTAACGGATCCAATTATTCATATCCAAATTCGATCCAACGAACATCAAATCGAATAAAGATCAAATTTTTTAAACGAATTTGGATCGATATCGGATCTAGATCCGATCCATTGACAACCCTAGACTACACGTGGCAAGCTTTACAACATATTAAGGATCAATAGTATCCACACATAACAAGTGGAAAAAAGGTTAGGTGATATAATAAAGAGTTCACATTAGGGTTTGAAACATTTCCGTGACGTACAAATCAGAGGAAATTTACGAGGATGCATGACAAAGGAAGGTTAGGTGACTAAAGAGACGTGGAAAAATATTAGGTGGAGGATGTTGTTAAACATTGTTTTTATATTTGGAATATTTTTAGTTCAAAATACTTGTTTTAGACTTTTAGGTAACTTTTTGGCAAATGTCAATGAAGACTGCATAACAATAAAATGCAATGTTTTGAAATTTTGTAATTAAATGATTGGTTGCCTTGGACTTAAAATAGGTTGGACCAATGGTTCAAATGAACCATAGGTTCGATCTAACGGTTCACGATGGACCGGACTAAGATTTTAGATCAACCCATGTGATTTTCAAGGATTTTTT
>JAUPMG010000005.1:1737651-1750705 GCA_031762675.1 Pachysandra terminalis
GCTGGAGAACTCCTAGTGAGGCTGCGAGAAGCCGAGGAAGCTGCTTCAGTTTCCGAGGTTAGTTATATTACCACTTCAGAGTATTCAACTTCTTGTTGTCCTTGATCTTGTAAGATCCTTGTTTAGAATATCTTATTTTTAGAACGAAGAGACTAAACACACTTCCTGTAGAGAATGATAAAAACAAGCAATGGTAGAAAAATAAACAGAGATGAAGAACACAATTCAAGCACACACAAACACAGCGATTTATGTGGAAAGCCCTTTTGGGAAAAAAAACCACGGAGCAGCAAAGAATCCACTATAATCAAGAAAATAGGGAAGCTGTAAGGGAGATCTTGAATCAATTACAGTGGATTCTCTGCTGCTCCATGGTTTTTTTCCCGAAATGGTTTTCCACCTAAATCGCTGTGTTTGTGTGTGCTTGATTTCTTCTTAACCTCTGTTTATCTTTCTTTCTTAACACTTCCAGTTTCCAAAAAATGTATGGTGAAACCGTTGAAATAAGTATGATTGGTTCCTCCTGACTGTACAAAAAAAAAAGGCTTTTTTATCAGCTGTCTGATGTTGTTTTCTTTCATTATCTTTCCATCCGTGTAGGAGAATTTTATGAGGACTCAGCAAGAGGTTGACAAGTTAAAGAAGCAAATGGAGAAACTAAAGAGAAAACATAAGATGGAGATGATCACCATGAAGCAATACCTCGCAGAGAGCCGATTACCGGAATCTGCATTGCGACCACAATACTGGGAGGATTCTGACATACCAGACAGTACCAAAACTCCAATACCAGACGATGATCAAGCTTGGAGAGCTGCATTTGGGCCGATATATCAAGAGCATTACTAAGTCTTGTGAAAATTTTCCAAATCCTACAATTAACAGTTTCATGTCAGGAATGTGGTAATGGCAGGCACTTGGAACAGTGCAGGATATTGCTGGGTTTTGCACCACCACCTAGTGGTGGCTTGCCACCAGGACCCTGCTTGGGTTCAAGCAATTATTCACATTTTCTTGATTCAGTTTAGTCTGGTAATAATTTCATCTCAGTATTTGTATTGTACTTTCTTTTGTTTGAAAATTCTTATCTATACCTACCCTTATATAAAACTTATATAAAAGAGAGAATCCCGTTTTTTTTTTTTCCTTATTTATCCTTGTGTCCTGATATTGTTAGACGTCTTTTAACCTTCAGATTATCTGAAAAACTGAATCTTTTTTTTTTTTTTTTTTGGGTGAAATCTGAAAAACAGAATCGAAAAACTGAATCAATCCTCAAGAGCTTCAGCTAGCCCGAGATTGCATTAAATGCCGCTCGGTTTTTCCAGCAGCTTTTTGTTTCTTTATTTTTTGAATTACAAATGGATGGAAACGTTTGAAAAGAAATCGTTGCTGCTCATGTGGATAAATCTTCTGAGTGGCTTCCGATTATTGGTACCGTAGAAAATATAGCAAACGATTTTTTTTCCAAAAAACCTGATGAAGCAGATGACAAAGTTTTTATTCTTGGGATCTTGGATCGAACCGGTCCGGCCGATCCCAATTGGGATCGTCAATACGGTATTGGATCGATCGATCTTGGTCCGATCGGATCCAAGTTCTGGATCGTTCTTTCAAAAAATAAGAAAAAAAAATTATATCGGTCCAATCCAATGCCAATTGAAAAAAAAAATGGATCAGATCAGATCCGACGATCCTTATCAGTTGGATCAGTTTGATCCAAAGCCACTTGATACAAATTACTTGCGATCGAACCGTTCCTCGCCGATCTCGATCCGAATCGAGATCGATCCCGATCGAACCATTCCTCGCCAATCTCGATCCGGATCGGGATCGATCCTTGAAACTAAGGTAGATGAGCCCAAAGGATGACCCATATTTAAAATCTTAAAAGAAATCTAAGAAAATGATTAACCTGAGGCCTACCACTTTAATCGGCTTATGAAACCGATTAAATGGTGGATCAAAACACAAAGACTGCCTCTTGATATCACTTAGTTCAATAAATATATCTTAGTACCACAAGTTTGTCATTCTCTTGCAAGTTTGTAAACATAATTCTTGCAATTTTATGAAAATATTTTTGATCTTGTTTGTTTATTAACGTACGCAAGTTGGGCACGTGCGAATATATTCATTTTGTTCTTCTTTTTCATATTTGAGCATCTTCTTTTTGAAGGATGCTTTCATATTTTCATCAGTAGACTCATTGAGATTGAACCACTTGGTGGGATCTATGGTTAGCGGGTGGCACATGCAGTAGTAATGCACGTTGATAAATGTATAGAACGTGTTAACCATCTTTTCGTTGCCACGCCATTCTTTTTATAATACAAATGAGATAGAAATGGTTAAGGTAATATTATTTTTAATTATATTGAGATACGCCATTTCCCTTTAGAGTAAAGATATATGTTAAAAGTCGGATCTAGCCTGACCTGACACGTTCCTGTCCCAATACGGGTCGTGTGAACGCAGCCGAACTCATTACAGAAAGATATGATCCGGTTAGAACCCAAAAGATAGGACCTATACGGGTAGATCGGGCTGGGTTAGGTTGATCTGGGCCTGGCCTAGTTACAAAAGGTACTCGGGCCGGACATTGTGATCCACTCCGCTGGAAGAGAATTGCGCGTAAGGTAAGGTCAATAGATCCGACGGTTATGCGCCTATCTGAAAATATCTAATATGTGCGTTTGTCGTTATGTGGCACGTGAGCCCTAAGCAATTATCTTGCGGAGTTACCCAGAGAGAATCGAAACTCGAAAGAGGGAGAGAAATGGCGATGGTAGCATCTCCAAACCCCGATACTGAGACTGAAATCGAGAACAACGAAAACCCTAAAGCTTCCGATGGACCAAATTCATCTGGATTTCCATTTGTTTGTCTTCTTCGTTTCGCCGGTGACTCTGCGGCGGGAGCTTTCATGGGTTCAATCTTCGGCTACGGTTAGTTCTTTCTCTGTTTCTCACTCATCAATGTCTTTTTTTGGCATCTAGGTTCGACCAATTCTTTTTGTTATATTTGTAATTATGACTGTGGTCTTCTAATTTTCTGAAGATTTTTGGTGTTTTATTTAGGATAATGGTTGTTAATGGATGAAATAAATGCTTGAGTAGTGGGTATTATATATAATCTCGAGCTTGGTTTTGCTGATAGGACTTTGTGAATTGATCGTTGATAAATTTACCTGTCGAAAATGTTAGGTGTGATCTTGTGGAATAAGTAAGAAGTGAGTTGCTTTAGCTTCAAATAATTTTAAGGTTTGAATATTTCAGTTTCTTAGATGTGGAATGTTAGAACAAGCAATTAGAGTACTGCAATAGGTGAAAAAGTTAGACAAATGATTATCAAGGTAAAGTGGGTTTTCAATTTTGATAAAACTGTTTGGAAGGTGAATTTTTTGGTATTTATCAGAAATCCATGTCAGGGACAAAGTTTTGTAGGATTACAGGTAGTCATATTTTCAACTTTCCAATATGTTTCATTAGTGTACAATCTTTTGTAGGCTGATACACATACAATTCAACTATGGTGTTGGCTTAGCCAGTTTGAGCAATTTTGAAACTTTAGATCTCAAATGATAACTAATCAATCACAATGTTTTTAAATGCCAAGGCATAAGGCGAGATGTTTTACTTGAAACAGGAGGAATAAGCCTCACGAGTATGTACTTTTTATTCAATAAATAAATCTAAAAATATAAGATATATCTATGAACATAAATAAGAAAGATGTAAAAGAAACAAAATTAAATTACGAAAATTAATTTTCATCATCAAGACTCCAACTATCTAAATGAAACTTCCGAAATTCTGAGTGATTTGTGTACAGTCAAAAACAGAATAAAATAAAGACAAGAAAATGTTGCAATGAAGCCACTTTTTTTTCATTAATTCATTTTGTGAATCTCAAGTGTGATAGTTGCAAAGGAGTCATGAAAATGATACTGCAAAGTGGTAGCCTCAAATCCCTTAAACATCGATAATGGAACATTTAATGTGAACTTGAGCCTTGAAAATGTTCAAGGTTTGAGGCATGAGCATCAATTGGTTTGAGCTAAGGTTAAGCCTCAAGGCATAGATCTCACACATCTTTTGTAGCAGTGATTGATGGAGAAATATCCAACTTTCTTGATTTCGCCATCCTTGGGGTAATATTGGGTTTGGATTTAGACACTTTGATTTTATTTATTGCTTCTTGACATTGTCAACAAACGCTGTATTTTTCAATTGTTTGGAAGGTGATAGGTATATGATGCAATTGAAAGGTGGTGTGTCAGTTTGACATACTGTAGCATAGAAGTCTATGCATGCATGGGAGGTTTATTTCATTATTTAATTTTGATGCTGAGCTAGTACATGAGAGAGAAACAAGGTGTTGGACACGCTGAACTGATATGTTTGTGCATACGTTGATATACGAATAAAAAATAAAACCATGAGAAAACCAAAGCTAAAGTAAGATTTGTGCTAGAAGAAGTTTCTCGATGGCTTTTGACATGTGCAATATGCATGGCCCTATTCACCTATCTCTTATTTGTTATCCTTTTTCTTTATCCCTATCCTAGTGGAGTGCTTTTTCTTTTTTCTTTTTCATGTGAGCTAAAGCAAATTTGTATAGACGCTATATCATTCTGTTGTTGCCAGTGGAAATATGAAGACATGTGATACAACTGTAATCCAAGAGAGAATATTGGATTGTCCTTGAATTTTGTTGCTTATTGTAGGAAAGAGAAGCATTAGAAACAGAATGCCTAGGGGAGTCAAAATCTGACCATACCCACCCAACCTGCTTGGCATTTGGGGGTTTATGTTTTCAAGTTTCAACCCACTGAGCATGTTAGGGTTGGGGATTTTTAGCGTGCCAATAAATGGGTTTGTTCAGAATTGTAGTCTTTACAGATATTGTAGTCTTTTTCAGAATTGTATATTTGTATAGTTTACATTACTATTAATACAAATCACACATTTACCGATCCAAAAAAAAAAAAAATGGGTTTGTTCAGGTAAAACCACTTCAACCGATCAGATTGTAAATGTTTTAAAACGCTAAGGCGTGAAGCAATGCATTTCACTTGCCCAAATCGTGCGGCATAGGCCTCATGAGCACAACTTTGTAGATAAATAATTTAATAATATATAAATTATCTATATACAATATAAATAATTGATGTTCATGTCATGATAAGTGATTAAAATTAATAATTAAAATAAATTTAATAGTTCTTTTTTACTTAATAAAGTTGGTTAGTGTCAATTTGTAGTTAAAACCTTGATTTTCCTTGAAAGTTTGAGTATTAAATAATTTTTTTTAATACTGAAAGAATTTACCAGCCTAGCTACTGAGGCTTACACCTTATGTCTTGAGACTTACGCCTCGAGACATAGGGTACATGCCTCAAGAGCAAGTTGCACCTCAAGGTTGTGCCTCAAAGCATTTTTGCAATGCCTGAGGCTCCCTTTGAGGCTTACGCCTTCGAAAACGCTGGGTTTAGTATCCAATAATACAGACACACACACACACATGTACATGCTACTGTTGATGTAATTATTTTGTGTAATAATATATTCAACGCTAGTTTGAAACCAATTTGCTATATGATATAAATAAGAGGGTGGTTGTTTGGTGAAACGCTCCAGACTTGGAAACAAGGTCTTAAGCTTCACCAAAATCATATACGCAATTTTTTTTCTTCTGCTTTTGGAGACGTTACCATATTTCCTTTTTTGAATTTATACTTCAGGTTCAGGATTGCTCAAGAAGAAAGGTTTTAAAGGTTCCTTTGTAGAGGCTGGTTCTTCTGCTAAGGTTTGTGGAATACTATGATTTTGATAAGTTCCAATTATGATTTTCCTCTTACTTAAGGTCAATCGTACCTCCATTGTCCCATCAACTGGGCATACCTTCCTTTCGTATTTCTCTATAGGAACTTGGTTCTCATTACTAAGGTCAATAATACCTCCATTGTCCCATCAACTTTGCATGTCCATTCACAGATTTTTTTTATATTGCCCTCTTACCATTCAAGATTTTTCCTTCCAATATTTCTGACATCTAATTTAAAATTCACGAAGGCTTTTCTTTCTGCTCTTGTAATTGTCAGACATTTGCAGTGTTATCTGGGGTTCATAGTCTGGTTGTCTGCTTCTTGAAAAAGCTGCGAGGAAAAGATGATGGTATGGCATCTCAAGCAGCAATGTTAGTTCCGTCTGCATTAGTCTCGTCATTCTAATGTAATCACATTGCTGTTTTTTGTAGTAATCAATGCGGGAGTAGCTGGATGCTGCACTGGCCTAGCTCTTAGTTTTCCAGGTACTAACCATGTCCTATAGTGTACTACTTCACCATGTGGGCTGTCTTGACTATTTCGAGTCCTTGGGTTCCTTACGTAAATATATATATTTTTTTATTTTGGTGATGTGGAACCCCTGACCCCACTTCGTGAGGACAGGGTAAACCCCGGATGCAGGACCCCACCCACAAGGACCATATATCAGGTAAACCCGTGGACTCGAACCTGGGAGACTGGGACCTCCAGTTCCTGAGCTGGAGAGCCTTTCAGTTGAGCTGACCCTTGTGTAATATGGTGTAACATATATAGCTAAATTTGTAAAGGTATTATCAATGTTAGCTGTTCATGCATGTTTATTAGTTAGACATGGATATGTATGCATCCACCAACATGCACACCTATTCAGCCATTTTAGTAGTATAAATGCTACATCTGATGTTTTGGTCTTGTTAGTTCATGTCCGAAACATCAAAACCATGGCTAGGTAAGTGAGGATTATTTCAATTTGCCGTTTGTTTATGGATTGGTGCATGTCTACATCAACATGCATGCAGGATACCAGTTGATAAGAATTATTAGAGTTTTGTTACCCCCTTTCAATATTTATATATATTTATTTATTTGTATATTTTGTAGGTGCACCTCAGGCGCTTCTCCAGAGCTGCTTAACCTTTGGGGCCTTTTCATTTGTTATTGAAGGGCTTAATAAGCAACAGCCAGCATTGGCCGCACAGCCCTTCTCGATGAGCAATAGTGTGCAGCACGGAGTTGTTCCACCCTTAGCATTCCCTCTTCCAAATAACCTAGTAGACGGCTTCTCATCCTTCTGTCTATCCTTGACAAAGCCCAGGAAGAGCGTGCACTCTACTACTCACTAGTACATCACAGAGCAAGCAAATTTTCCTTTTTTTTTTTTTTTACAACTCTTTTGAATTGTTGAGGTGAATTTGGGCACTGCTTCTGTATATTATTAGTACTTGAGAGTATGAGAGGGAGAGAAAATCTGAAACTTTCATTGAAAGATTGAATGATGAAATGGCTTCTCTCGGATTGTTGTTACCAATATTGAATGATAATATGTTCTAGCTGACAGGATTTCCGGTCTGCCTAACCCAGTTTAAAGATGGACTTTGTTTTTGCCACATGGACTGACTGTGTGATGTGGCTAATTCAGATCCCTTACCTGACATGGATTGTCTAAATAAGCCCATTATAACATGCTAAATTTTGTCTATCAAGTTTTAAATTTAGGTGGAGCTTTTTGGCAATGTGGAAAATTTGTTTGGAGCTGAAATGCTCGAAATGTAATCAATTAGAAATCTTCACAAGGACTATGCAACCGAGTAACTGATCATCATTGCATTAAAGAATGAATAAGTAGGCTTTTGCCATATTATCATCAACATATCTGGGGATGTCTACAAAATTTCTTAATACACAGTTAAATTAAACTCAATCAATTGCCCGAAAGCATTTGCTTTACTGCCTCACATGAGTTGAAGAGATTAATAATTGAAGCTCTAAGGACACTTCTCAGGATGCTGTGTTGTGTTCCCTTCCACCAAACCTACTTCATGTTTTTCTCTTTTTTCTCTTCTCCAAGGAAGACCGTAGTATTCTGACAAGTACTCCAAAGCTTCAGAGTTTTCATTGCAGACCCTCCATAGCCCCTCAACTTCGCCTTTATAAAGGGTACCCCGATCCTCACAATCATCAAGAAAGTCGAGTAGCTTCGAATAGAAAGAATCATAGTTCATCAATAGGAAGGGAACAGGAAGCTCTGACCCAATCCTTTGTAGCTGAATCAAAGTTAGAATTTCAAAAACCTCGTCTAGAGTGCCAATCCCACCGGGGAGAGCAACCACGGCTGTTCGATCAGAAGCATCACTTCTCACTACAGCATCCACCAATCCATGCTTCCTCGCAGAGAAGAACCTGTATATGTGAAGTAGATTCTGTAACCAGACAAACCTTATGTCTCAACAAGTACATTTGATTCAAGCAAAGGTATTTTTACCTGCAAGTGAGATAAGTTTTGGAAGGTAGGTAGGGGTGGACATTTGTGGTCGTCCATTCACCGGCTTCTTTACCTATCTTAAATCCACCAACTTTCTTCCCCGCTTGCAGAGCGCCTTTAGTAGCAGCATCCATGAGACCAGGACCAGCTCCTGTCCATGAAGTGCAATCCAAAAGGGTCGCTATCTGTGTGGAAAAATCGAGGTTTTAAATTTCGATATCGCCAGATTTTTTCTGGCAAAATTTCGCCGATTTAGCGGAATATTTTGCCGGATTGGAGCAATAATAGGAAAATATTTTGCTATATTTCGCCTATATTTTGCTATATTTCGTCAAAATTTTGACAAGTTGAGGAAAAGGGGGAATCCCTATTGTCTCGCTAGGGGCCATTTTGGCGAAATTTCGCTGGCATGCCGGCGAAATTTAAAACCTTGGGAAAAATGGTCTGAGTCCCCCATACAAAGAATTGTTCACAATAAACAAAATTATTCCATAGTGCAGATGGATTAACAGGTTCTTGTGGGTTTTCCTGCGTTCATGTATGTGCCTGTGGATATTCATGAGTTCCTTTACATCGAAATGTACCGTGAATATACATGCACAAGCATTTATGTAAGTATTTTTACATATATAACTATACAGTAATAACATAAAGTAATATGAGAAGGAAAAAGTGAAACATTTAAGTGACTTGCCTCTCTTCCCAACTCCAGGGCTTGCAAGTAGTGTGGATGATCAGATGTTATTCTTGAAGAACTCAGATACACGACTCCCCTTCCGAGCCTATGTATGAGTTCATAGCATCTTTTTATTTCTTTTCTTACCTTGTGAAAAACAAAACCGCATTAGTAAGTAAGCAATTCAGAAATTTTGCACAACTTTAAAGTACTTTGTTTATCTCCAACTGTAAGGAAAGGCTAGTCTTGGTGTCTATTTCTCTCCAACTGTAAGGAAGGGCTAGTCTTACTATCCTTCTCGCTGATACAGTGCAGAAGTTTGCACAAAGATGGACTATGAGCAAAAGCAAGAATTCAGTTTCCTTTAGCCGCAACATTTCCAGGTGAAGAAATGAGTTGAATCATCCAATCTTTAGTTGAAGACTGCTTTTGGCTCTGAAAATGAATATACAACGATAACTGCAAGAATTTTGATGGCTGGACCTCACAATGGGGCCTGCTCAATGACCTCATTGACCAAGCCATGAACTGGAATATTCTCATAGTTCATTGTCTTCTAACATGTACCACTTAACTTATCCGACACGAGTCACTAACAATAACAATCTTAGCGCTTTTCTATCAGCAATCAAAACTGTCCCGAATCTTCTAGTCTAGAACAGTCGAGTTCATCATCCTCATAAGTGAAATGGAAAAAGATACTACAGTCGAGATTTCATACAACCTTCTTTATAACGAGGGGCATTAATCAAACCAGATTTGGATTATACCTAAAAATGATCAAGTAAGAATCCAGTCTGATTACACATACATTCATACACGCATACATAAATGTGTGTGTATACATATCTATACGGTTTTATTAAATTGTAGTTAGAAATAAATCATTCTTAAGGACATTTTAGGTTTTCATTATTGCCTGCTTGTTTTCCTTAATTCTAGAATAGGTTCGTCGATAGATTAGATTATTATCTAAATCTGACCCAATCTGCCGAAATCTAATCGGATATGTTAAGGGAGTTTTGATCTGATGATCCTGCTTAATCAAATCAAATTTGGATTACATAATGTTACGGTCCTAAATGTTAAGTGCTTAATCAAATGAGTTTCCATAAGTCCCAGGCCTTTGGGAACAACGGTTTGGCACATAACAAACGGTATCAGAGCCATCGCCACGTTACGGGTTCAAGTCACCGAAAAAACAAATATAGGCTGGATTAAAATGCCTTGGTATTATGTATGGGCATGGTGCCAAGTCATTGAATACTGATAGGTGGAAGAGTGGAGCCACCAAGAAGATGGGGGTTACCAGCGGGTCAGTGTCGATAAAGTAGGCCGTCGTAGACGTTGGCTACGGAAGCGTGGTGGTGTTACGGTCCTAAATGAGTTTCCATAAGCCCCAGGGCTTTTGGAACAACGGTTTGGTACATAACACATAACCTCAAAGTCTATTTGAGCATAAGCAAACGATTATGGTATGGTTTAACCTCAAGTCACCTACTTTAAATAGTGGATGATGGGAAGAACACTGTGTTCTCCTCAGTAAACCCAGTTCAGTAGGACTTCCACACAAATGGGTTTTCCTTAAAACTAACAAAAGACACAAACATCACAAAAAAACCCTAGTTTAATGAGAACAAACATGGGGAATTGAAACAGAACTTCCTCAACAAATAGTGGATATTGGACCTAAAAATGGTTTTCCTCAAGGAATCCAGTCTGGTAGGACTTCCACACAAATGGATTTTCCTTAAAACTAACAAAAAGACACAACCATCAGGAAAAAACAGGGGAATTAAAAACAAAACTTCCTCAACAAATAATGGATATTGGATATAAAACTGGTTTTCCTCAAGGAATCCAGCCTGGTTGGACTTCCACACAAATGGGTTTTCCTTGAAACTAACAAAAAGACACAAGCATCACAAAAAGCAACAACCTAGCATGTAAAATAAAGAAGCTTGATTGGAAAAAAATGTAGGATTAAGAAAAACAAGGTTTACCTCATTTGGGCTTGTTCTCTCATCAAAGTCAATATAACCATGCTTACACAATAAAGGCCTTATTGACTGAGGAAGCTTGAATTTTGTGGTAAGACTCTCCCTTACATTGACAAAATGGAACTGCAACATTTTCTGATGAGAATCTTTAAGTAAAACCTGATAACCTGTCAAACCTACCATTGAAAAACCCATCTTTCAGAGCTTCTAAATTTAGCAGGGATGACTTTTGTAAACCACCAATTGATCCGCGTGGGATGGGTATTGTCCTTAATAACTTGAATTCCTAAGAATTGAGAGATGGGAATTAGATTCTCATGAGCTGATGAAAGTGGAGTTTTACAAAATTTGATGCCCAGCTTTTGCAAAAGTTAAAAAAATGAGAATCTTTGGAGGTATAGAGGAACAACTAAACAGTGCAGAGGAAAATAATTACTGCCTTGACAAGGCAACATTTTACTACTTTGCAGGCGGTTAACAAGTGTAAGAATAAGACCAAGCCCAGCCCTAAAATGATAGTAAAAGCTAGAGTCTAGCCCGTTTAAGCCCAATTCTTTCCTACAACCACTTCGTCAAGGTTCCATTTGATCTTTCGGATTTTATGGGAATACAAAGAAAAGAAGATTTTCCTATATTTTATGCGTGTTTGGATATCACAGAGTGTAGGTTTCATAGAAAATATTTTTGTCAAATTTCTTTGAACGCAATAAAACGGTTCTTCTCTTTTTCTGATAAAACAGAAAAAAATTTGTGAGAAAGAAAAACAAGAAGATGAGGAGAAGAGCATATTCCTCCACTCCACCCTTTATAACTAAAGCTTCCTTTTTTTGATGAAGAGTAAAATGGATAAATACAAAACTTTTCTCATTCTTTCCATTTAATCAAATATCAAAATCAAGATTTCAAGATTTCTTGACGCAATCAAACAGTTTTCAAAAAATAAATTTCACTTTCCATCATATTACTTTCGAGCATATTACTTTCCCAACAAACTTTTTGGAATACTCTTGACATCCAAAGGGAGCCTAAACTATCCATTATAAATACACAGACCATCTGAAACAACCTGAGAGATAGTGATTATTTACTTAAGCTTTTAAATATAATAAAGAGTTCATTAGAAGTACAAATCAGAGGATGTGTTTAGGAGGATGCATGACAAAGAGGGATTGGGTGGGGGATGTTGAACTTTGAACCTTGTTTTTAAGATTTGGAATAGTAATAGTTGAAAATACTTGTTTTAGACTTTTAGCAAAAAAGATCAATGAAGACTCGATAACAATAAAATTCAATGTTTTGAAAAAATTGAAATTAAATGAGTGGCTGACTTGGACTTAAAATAGGTTGACCAATGGTTCAAATGACAAATGATGGTTCATAATGGACCAGATTAAGATTTTAGATAAACTCATGTGATTTTTATTGAACCATTTGATATACATTGTTGTGCCTTTTTCTAATAGCTTGAACTTTTAGAGTAATCGGTGTTTAACAATTTTCAATTTATATATATATATATATATATATATATTAATTGATGTTTGTATTGTATCAGCTATATTAGGTTTATGTGTCAGATTTTTATTTGCTACTGTTCCTTTCTTTTTACGAGAACAACCTTCTATGATTCAAAATCAGTTTTTCAAAACACCAATAACATGTGAAATTGAGAAAGTGAAACGAGATTAGATGTTTATGTGAGAACAAATTGAAGTGCTTTGAGTTTACTTAATGGGAAAATAACAAATATCTTTAAAACTGACAAGCACTCCAGCTCACGAAATGGAGGTCCCAAGGTTTTACCCATCCCCACAAAATAGAGTTGGCCGTCATATAAAAAAAAAATTAAAAAAATAAAAAATCAAATTTTTGCAGTTTATAATTTACTAAAACGTTATTGTTAATGAATTAATCACAATGTTAATTGTTCCAATGAGTTTGTATTGAGTCTTACGGGATGATATGCATGTGTATACTTAATATGGAGTCTAAAACAATAATTATAATAATATATATATATATATATATATATATATATATATATATATGCATGTGTATATTTAATA
>JAUPMG010000005.1:1774006-1787951 GCA_031762675.1 Pachysandra terminalis
GAACTGGAACTCGCATGGACACCAATTTTCCTTTGATGTTCTTCTTGAGAAATTAGAGCAAACACCTTGTTTATAGGTGGTAGGGGATCCATAAGAAGTAATTGACCCCAAACTTGAGCAAAAGAATCATGTATTCCCATAAGAAAGGACATGACATACTCCATTTGGTAATAAGAGTTGAGATCCTTAACGCCACCACAAGTACATATAGGCCTATAATTGTTTAACTCTTCCCATATAGTCTTCAGTTTAGTAAAATAAACGCCAACAGAGTTTTGGTCTTGAACATGATTCATCAATTCACGACGTAATTGAAAGATTCTAGGTCCATTCCTCTGTTGGAATCGGAAAATGGAGTATCCAGGATTCAGAAAATATCACACTAGCAGATGTCTCTTTAGAAACAGAGTTCAGAATCCAGGATTCCTAATCCACGACTTAAGAAGGTTTATATCGTTACCTTCCGGTTTGGTGATCGATCCATCAATGAATCCAGGCTTGTTCTTCATGGACAAGGCAATTAGCATTGCTCGACTCCAGGAGGCATAGTTATCTCCAGTCAAAGGCTGCGAAACTAGAGCGAGGCCTGGGCTATCAGAATGATGGAGGAAATAAGGGCTCGAAGGTTCATCAATGGTGGACTTGCCAGTCGATGAATTAGAACTTTCAAATCCTGGAGAAGCCAGAGAAATCGAAGAAAATGGAGAATCGACACTTTACGATCTTGGAGAAGAAGACGCACAAACGAAACAGAGGAGAAGAACAGCAATTTGCTCTGATACCATATCAAGCAAACAAAAGAGTGTTTGAGAGAGAAGAAAGCTTTTCTCATTAATATCACTATCAACGAAAGTTACAGGATTCACCTATAAATAGCAAACTAACTAACAGAATTAGTTACAAGGTCAGCTAAGTGACAGCTAGACTAATAACAACAAAGTAAACTGACACTAAGCTAATTAGTTAC
Source organism: Pachysandra terminalis (assembly GCA_031762675.1). Classification (NCBI taxonomy): domain Eukaryota; kingdom Viridiplantae; phylum Streptophyta; class Magnoliopsida; order Buxales; family Buxaceae; genus Pachysandra; species Pachysandra terminalis. The sequence goes on from JAUPMG010000005.1 coordinate 1,774,974, forward strand.
ATGACGTAATAGCAGGGATTGTTGCGACTTCATTTTCTTGATAGTAAGCATCCTTATCAGCGGTAGAATTAGATTGGTAGGAGATAAGGGTCGTTTGTTGGTTGAATTTGTAGACTGATGAAGATCTTCTGTGAACCTAGGCTGTGTAAACCTCGTGTGAAACTCATGAGGTTCACACTCGTCTTCAAGTAGGCCCCACTTAAAAGGATGAGTTACATTTCTAAAACCCTAAGAACTTAAAAGTGACTTCTACTTCTACCATTGATAGCCACTTTTTTTTGTGGGTCTGCCTGAGATAAGTGTCAAACTCGTGTGAACCTCACATGAGGTTCACACTTGTCTTCGGTGGGCACACAAAAAAGGTAACCACCACCGGTTAAGGTAGAAGCTAGTTATAGGTTCATTAGGTCACTTTTAGGGTTTTAGAAATGTAAGTCACTTGTTAGTGGGGCCCACTGTGGATAAGTGTCAACATCATGTGAGATTCACACGAGGTTCACACAGCCCAGATTCACAAAAGATCTGCATCCTAATAAAAGTGAGTCCCGTAAAGTCAAAAGGGCCGTGAGACGCTCACCCACAAGGATCTATATAGGCCCCGCTTGATCATGTTACTCACATGGTTTTGAAAAACCAACAACCGCAAAGAGTTTTAATCAAACTTTAAAAAAAAAAAATTGTTAGAAATGAGATTAAAGAAAAAAAATATATATAAAATATAAAAAACAGATAAATGTTATGTTTTAAGTACAAAAATTTATTATCCTAAATCTTAAATATTATCTCATAATACTAAAACTATAAAAGAAAATATGAACGCTCAACCTTAAATATTAAATCTTAAAAAACGTTAAACGATTAACCATAAAACATAAAAACTCTAAAAAAATAAAAATGAAAAACCTCAAATTTTAAACCTTAAAAATCTAAAAACCCTAAAACAAAATATATACCCTAAATATTAAACCTTAAAAACATAGAAAGAAAAATCCTAAACATGAACTAGTTTAGAATATAGGGTTTACTATAAATAGTTTGGTGGTCAGATAGACTCTGCCAGCTCAATAATTTATGCGGACTGACCACAATAATTCCTTTCATACTCTGTGGGCTTCTCCCACAATTAAATAAATTCTGTGGGTTACTGGGTCGGACCACGCCCCGTTTGGTCTCATGAATGATTAAATTGTCCTCCGTTAAATTAAAATCCTAGCCTGGCCAGCCTCGACGTTCCTAACTCGTAGTTGAAGGTGCCACTTGGTTTAGTGGTAAGGGCCTGGTGGGGTTGTCCTTAGGTCTTGGGATCAACTCCCGTCTTCACCGTGTGGGTGTGTGAGTTAGTTAATCATTCTTATCATCTAAACTATTTTTAATGTTAGAAATATCCTTATTTAAAAATTTCTTAATCATCCAGGCACTAGTTTGCTAGGGACAGAAATCTCACATTAATATTTCAATCAAATGTACTATTTTTTAATCAATCAACTACTCTCTCGTGTTAAATCAATTAAAGAAGAAATAGGGATTTTTGTCATTTCATAGAAATATCAATTTAATATTTCTGTCCCTAACAAATTAAGGCCTGGAAATAATCCCAGATTTGGGGGTAGAAGAACAGCTTTATGAAAAGAAACCACACAAGAAAGCATCTAACTGAATTATTTGAAGACTAGTGTAGTAAATAAGAACAACCTAATTACTGAAAACGGGCTCAAAGGAGGTAAGGTTCCTAAAACCCTCCCATGGTTTCTCCCAAACAGAAGTTTTATACATCCTTGGGAAGTCAGCATCCAATGCCTGGAGAGCCATCCTGAAATTGAGCCCTGCATCAATCTGAGGTTGTGCTTCGAACACGGCGTAGAACAATAAGTTGGAGCCAGTGGAGTTGTTGAAGCCAAGGACGGCAAACATCCCGAGATCCTGGACGTGCGTGTTGTTTAGCACGTCGGGGATCTCATTCCAGTCGCCGGCCATGACTGTGTTTGTAGTTATTACATTTGTGTTGAGGATGAAGATGAAGAGATATAGGAGGGGGAGGAGTTGGGAAAACAAGTATCCTTGAAATTCCATACTCAATTGAATTTAGACCATGCTATGAGATTATATAATGGTGATTAACATGAGTTCAATGCAAAAAAACATGAGTTCAATGCATGACATAAAGATGATTATGATGATGGTCATAAAGACAGTACAAAAATTTGCCTAAACACCACAACAAATTAAGAAGAAGAGATACAGGTCAGAGATCAACTTAACACTAGCAGGTAAATAAAAAGAAGAAATGTTAATGGCAAGCATGCATGAATGCATGCTGTGCATCTAGTTCAGAGATTTATGACAATAGTAAATGAGTTTTAAATAGATGAAAGGTGATGTACGTTGGTACGGTGGTGCCGCAGGAAATTGAGCTGTTTCCTGTAAAAGCCCATAGTCTAAATTTTCGGAAATTTCAACCATTTCGGATCCTCCAACGATTTCGGCCGAAAACAATTTTATTAAAATAATTGAACGAAATAAGGCTATGAAATTGCAACCGAAATTTTGGATATTTCAACCAAATAAATTCACTTTTTTTATTTAAAGTATGTTAATATATACTTAATTTCAGCCAATCTCTTTCTTTTATTAGTACGTACCAAGTAATAACTTCTAAAATATAAATAATAAAGTTAGTAAAAAAAAAATTATATCTTTATTAAATTATATATTATTTATGAACATACAAATTTAAAAAAAAAAAACAATAAATAATATTTTGATTAATAGTGTGAAATAATACAAAAATTTACAACTAATAAATACAACATTTATGTTACAACATCCAAAACGTATATAAGTATCCAAAATATATTGGATTCAAATTCTAAGATCTAAAAAAATACAATGTATAAAAGTTTAAACTGAAATTTTAAACTTTATTTCTTGATTTCCTTCAATTTACGCAGGGACAAAATCCGTACCAGTATAAGCAAAAGAAAAAAAAATAGTAATAATATTTATTATATATAATAATTAATAAAATAGTATACTCAATATCAACTCCTCACTAATAGTACTCCCAAAGATTGTGTAATATCCTGCAATAATAACAACAAAAAAGAGACTAAACAAGCATAAAATATCTATAACTAATAAAATATTAATTGCATTATCACCTACAACTATTGCAAAGTAAATTTGGAAGTGTCTAAGTTTATAGTTATTTCAGAACCATAAATAATTATAGAGTAAAATAATCTTTAATAAAGTTTCTATTTATATAGTTTTAAATAGAGTTTTTGACGCTATTTATAGAGTTTTAAATAGAGATTTTTTACTTTTAACTAGATTTCAGAACCTATTTCGACTGAATATTTCGGGTGACAAAAATTTGGACAAAGTACAAAAATTTCGTCAAAATATTTGCCGAAATTTCGGCTATTTCATGAGATATTTCGGCAAAATAAATCAATCCGAAATTACTTCATATCGGATTTCATCCAAACCATCCAAAACCAAAATTTCGGCAAAATTTTAAACTATGGTAGATGCATCCATGAGAGAGAATATGCTTGTGTACATGACATTATTGAATTAAGAAGATACAAATACATAGTGTTTAAACTCGATATCAGATTGGGGATCGACAGATCCAAAACATGGCCGAATTTTTTTTATTTTGTACTCTAATTTTTTTTTTTATAAAGAAACATTTTGATGGGTGCCTAACGATCCATTTGAATCGTCCGATCTAACTCGTCTAAAACAGTAATATCGTTTGGAATTTTTAATAAATTAGGTATCGGCTTGGGATCGCAACTCGTTCTGAACTGATCCCCAGATCGGGATCGGCCGATCCTTTACACCATGGGTACCCCCTGCGGAATCACGGCTCTGGGTTAGGAACTTAGGATTGAGTACCATGGCTAGCCAGCTGGGCACAAATTGCACTAGTCTTGTGAAAACAGCTAAACTAATCCCATCAATGACATCATATAAATTCAGAAATTCCACCATAGCATTGGATATATCAACTGGTCTGTATTTTCAACTCTTTATTTTGAATGTTGAGAAGATACAGAAAGGAGCAATGTTTGAAGTAGTATACCAAATAACAGGTGAAAGCAATTAGAACTAGAATGAAAAGGCCAAATCAATAAAAAGAAAGATGAACAAAGCGAAACTATATCCAGGGGGTATCCAACGTAATGAAACCATACCTCACAATTTGATCGTACAACAAACTGGTGTTTGTATTGAGTGATGAGAAAGATTAAATAGATGGAATTCCAAGCAAAAGCAGCGCTGTTCTCTCCTCCAAGCAAATATCAAAAGAATGATTAGGATTAATTCTACGGGTTAAGATAGCATCCCCCCACATATGTCAGATCTAGCCCCATTTCATTGTTAATTTCCGATCTCCCGAAACAGTTGGCATACCTTTGTTGATCTCAAAGCTGGCTCCTCTATTTTTCATTCCCCTTGATTAGGCCAGAACCACCAGCAATTTCCACCATGTAGTGCACATTGAAACTATTCAAAATCGAAATCCACACAATTACCCAAAGCTTTGGTTTCTTCTATCTGATACCCACTGATATCTTATAAAACAATTACAGCAGCATGGGTAACGAAGGCTGAATCATTGAAAGTAAGATGTTCTGACTTGAAGACCAGTTGTGCCTGTCGAATGAGCAAAGTTAAATCCAGGTAAGAAGTAATGATCACTAATTAAAGGCTATAACTCCAGTGGCATCGTTGTGATTCCTTGCAATGAAGGGATGGATCTGATACTGCACAACCATATTCTCAGCATCCAAGACTTTTCATTATGATTCTAAGCTTGTTGATAACCAATGCTGGCTCTGCATATGACCCATGCAGATTAATGGCATGATATTCCAAACCTCTCCACTGTGAGATCAAAGCAAAATGTGGGCGCCTGTATTGGCTGCTTATGATCTCAAGAACTACGGTTTTTCGTGTCGCAGCTATTATGTGCGTAAGACCCGCTCCATGTGCCCCGATAATTACTGAGGCATCTTGAATGGCACGTAACTGCTCTTTCATGGACATGTGTGCAAACAATCCGTTGATCAGGTTCACTTTGCATTTCAAATGATTAGCTGCCCAACTCTTTAAAGAATCAAACACTTCTTGTTCATTGCTAAGCCTTGACTCCACTCTGCCACCGTGACGTGGATGAGCTAAATAATCTTCACGACGAACAAAGAGAACATTATGACCTGAGGCTGGCTTTGGCATCCGGTTCCTGTCTACTGGAAAACCAAAAGCTGCTCTTAGCATTTCTCCAAACTCAGATAATCGTGCAGTCTTCTGGTCATTGGGTTTTTGCCAAAGATCATGCGCGGGTGCACCCTGACAATTTATGTTTTCAGTTAGCCCCTTAAAAAGGGCAGTCTCATACCCCAAGGGTGAGAAAATTGCATGGCGAAAACAAACTGAACCGCTGAAATTTTTAGCATATCTCAAACTTGAAAACAGCGCTTTCCATGTTTCTTCCAATGATGCCTGAAATGTTTTTATATAACAGTGATCAGGAATGTCATATAGCAGATTGTGCCTTAGTTTGGCAGTTAAACTAGCAAAACAAATCTGTTGCATGCCAACAAATATACAATAAATAATAAAAAATAAAAAACTGATCCAAGAACCAGGCAATAGGATATAGCTTAAGTTATGTAATAGATTGCAACCTTGGCCAAGTTCAGTTGTCCATTGAAGAAATCTTTTTTGTTGAATAATGAAACGTAATAAGATAAATAGCCTATGTACAACGCAAACATACAAACCAACCAGTATAACCTGCTGGTTACAAGGCATAAAAAAGTAAAAGAAAAAACTGAATACAAACATACTAAAGAGCTCCCTCCCCATCCAAGACCTCACTTAATGGTATACCAGCAAAGAAACTGCACAATCACACCCCTCTCCGAGCCAACCTGTCTGCTAAAGCGTTGACAGTACTTGGCACCTAGGAAAATGAAATGAAGCTGAAGAAAATTTAACAAATGAATAACATATGTAGATAACCAATGAAATAAAACCTCGGCCCAACGTGAAGAGTACCCATACCTAGGAACAAGATGAAGACATGCCCAAGCAGTAATTCACCTTCCACTGTTGCATTTATAAGTATGGATATGTCTAATACTTAAAACTCTTATCAACTAGACATCTCATGGTACCAGTTCACTACATATGGGGCAGGACAATTTCCTATTACAACAATAATAGGTCTCCCGCTAGTACTCTCGCTAACTACTGCATCCCAAAAATACACATTGCAGTTGGTGGCCTCCAAATTAATGGCACACCTAACAGCGAGCAAGGTGGGGTGCCCCCCATTGGGAATGAAGGTGGGTGGGTTTCCATTTATTCAGACTCAAACTGGTCGTGTTTGTGGGACGTGTACCTTGATTTTAAGGCTTTAGCAAAGTGTGCACATGCACACTACGATCTCACACATATGTCGTGGGAAGATTTTGGAACACCTCACCTCAAATGCATTTAAAATGTTTCAATTCACAGGCCAATGTAGACGAACAAAGTGGAAGAAAAAATCCAAATGCTTCTTCAAAGCAAGAGCTGGTACATCATACAAGAGAGAATTTTTCTAGGACTGACGTGAAATTACTACATGCTTATGTTATTATTTTCCAGAATCCTATGATAAATAAACCTCCCTAGAATCCTATGATAAAACCTCCCAAAATGAGTGACACTCAAATGTAAACAGGAAAAAAAAAAAAAAAGAAGACTTTTCTTGGTATAATGAATGACTTATTTTATTTACCATCAAACTGATATAACCAGAAAAGGTATGACAACCATCAATCTGAAAATAAAAATACCATGAAGTTGAGTAAACATGCTTATAATGGTCATCTAAAAACCAAATGTGGTCGATTAGAATCTAAAGAAATAATAAATGAGAAGCTGAGCATATGCACCTTACAATGTCCATCTACAAAAACCAAATGAGGTCGATAAGGCAAGCCGGTAACTCTAGAAGCAACATATGCACTGTACCAATCAGTAATTGTGTGAAAAAGGTTTGCATACTCGAATCGTGTGACCAGAACTGTTGGCTCCTCGATTACCTGAAAATAGAACTCATGTATCAGGAAACATACAGAAAAAACTATAAATATTAACATGACAACAAATATTAAGGATGATTACGCACAGAATAGAAGGAAACAAATATCTGTAGGAACTCATATGGTTAGGGATGGCAATGGGGTGCACCTCTAGTGGTTAGGGTTTGGTAACCCATTGGTCGGGTTCAGGTTTGTCTTAACCCGATCCCAACCCGCCCTATTGCCATTCACCTATATTTATATATATATACATATGAATCATATGGCAGGACCCCGGGGTCCCGCATAATTCAGACAGAAAAAGCCCTTTATTTATTTAATTTTGAGGGGAGTTTCACATTACATGCGTAGTGCGTGTAGCAACATAGGGAAGCGAGATAACTATCATGATTGTGTTCCCCCCACTATACCTATCCTACATTTTGTTTTATTTTTGATAGTGTCCTGCCTTACATGCACCCATTGCTTATTATTAATTCAGATCTTATCTTTTTGTCCCTCTCTTTCTATATCACTCTGTAAATTCAAGAAATTTTATGGGAGAGGCGGGGTCTTATGGGACCCCGGGGTCCCGCCATATGATTCATATATATAAAATGTATCGATTTACCTTTAAGAAATCATTTATTTTTAAGATATCTTACACTCAGGTCAAACCCGCCCTACCTAGATAGGATTAGGAGCGGGTATGGTATTAAGGGATTCCTTTAGGGACAGGTTAGGATTGGCCAAAACCCACCCCATTGCCATCCCTACATATGGCCAACTACATGTTTTACTTTCTTAACCCTCATTTAGGCCACAAATAATTAAACTTCAGCACTACCTTCCTTTTTCACAAATTCACAGAGAATAGTCTCATTCATTGGGGTAAAAAACCAGCAAATCCGTCTCTCAAATCTTGGAGAACAATTAAAATTATCCTAATCATACTAGCCGAAGCTAACAATAATCTTGTGTTCTAAGTCAAGAAAATCCATAGACCTCTAATAACTGCTTGGATTTTAAAACTAGCAATCAGAAACTTCACAAGCCTCTTAACTCAACACATCCCACTAACTATTGCAACTTAAGTAAGTTCTAACTTCAGTTTCTAAATTCACCAATTATCACTACTTATCTTTCCACAATTATATTCATTTCAGAAGATTGCTAGAAATCCATATAACGTTATCATAAACAATTACAGGTAAATGAACAACAAATGAAATCCAAACCAAACCCTAAAAAAGTTGCAAAAATAAAAAATAAAAAAATCCGAAACCAAAATCAAAGTTCTTACCTGCGAGCAATTGAATCCATCGGTTCCCACTAACTGAATTGAATCGAACAAATTGCGCATCGTGTGCATCTGAATGGCATCCACTGGAACAAATCGATCAAGAAACTCATCATTCACAAGTTTCCGTCTCACCCCAGCCTCGATATCAAAAGCCCCCGGTTCAAACGCCGGCAACTCATTCTCCTCCGATCTTCCGATCACGGATTCCAAATCCTCCCCACCAATCGACATTCTGATCATCTCCGGATTCATCCGAATCATTCCACCTTCGCAAATCGAGCTCTCCAGAGTCTCGCTGTAAAAGCACCGAAACCAACCACCACCAAAATCCGGCGACCTCCGACGAGTCTCCGTCGTTGAACGGACGACATCGATGCGGCGATTGAATCCATTGCCAAAATACCCCTCGCATGATCTAGCCGGGACGGTAGCGTTCAACGACCATGGAAGGTAAGAAGGGAGGATCGGCCACGGTTTTCCGTGGACGTAAACGGGGACTTGACTGTGTTGGTGATGGTCTTCCGTTAGAGGGTTTTGGTTTTCCGTCACGGGATGACGGATTACGGCTTGCCGTTTGTGACGGAAGTAGTCAGGATGGGAAGAGAAGTACAAGTAGAGAGAAACTGAGTTGAGAGCGAAGAGAAGGAGAAGGATTTTCGTTAGAAATCTCTTTCTTTTGGTCATTTTTCCCACTCTTTCTTTCTATTCCCTCACTCTTCGTTTGGTGAGAGTTTATCACTTTATGGAAGTGAAAAAGATTCCTTTTATCGTGGTTTGAATTCTCGAGATCGGGGACCGGACTGGTCCCGGTCGGTCCGGATCCATTACAAAAAAATGGATCGTCTAATTTTTTTTGATTTAAATATTTATTTGGATCGTCTGGACCGGTTATCAGATTGGCGGTACTGGTTGGGATTGATGGATATTAGATCGGTCCAAATCAATAACGGTTTAAATTGTTTAATTTATAAATTTAAAAAAAAACCAAATCGATTGAACTAATTGGATCAGCCGATCTGTACCGATATTGGTCCGATCCAATGCCTCTTGACACAATAGTTGTATCTTGGGACGAGATTAGTCCCCGGGAATACTGGCAGACTGGATTGATCCGATTCTTGTAACCTTGCCTTTATATAAAAAAACACCAATAACATGATAACACGTGGATAAAATAATAATGTAGACCGGTGGTTGAATTGTTAAACCGGGAACCATGGCCTTTGCGGTTCGGTCTCCAATCGGTAATAAAATTGACTTCTGTTATACCAGGGACCTGTTTGGAGTAGCATCCTACAAATTGAAGGGTTTCCTTTCAAATAGACTTTGATCAAAGTCATTGGTTGAAAATTATGTTTTGTGGTAAAATTTATATTAACGGATGTTTATATACGATTTTAAGCTTGATGGATACATTTGTCTTTCCAAAGAATGTATAATAGAAAGAAAAGGGTAATTCTGTTATTTTAAAAGTTTTACTTAAATTTAGAACGTGACTAAGGTTGTGTATGATTGGCTTGTGAGAAATACTCAGTGGATAAGTAGCTCAATGAGAACACTTGGGCTATGTTGGTCCAACTTCTATAAGTACTTATTGTAGCTTAGAGCTTATATAAGCACTTTTTAAAATTAAATATGTATTTGGTAGCACTTATGGGTAAGTGCTTACCCATAAGCAGTAGAGGAAGGCTACCCATAAGGAGAAGCTGCTATTTCACAACTTTAGTAATATTTTTAAAATACTTATTTTATCCCTAAACTTTTATAAGCACTTAAATAAATCTTATTTCTAAATTTTAATAATATTTTTATAATACTTATTTTATCCCTAAATTTTTATAAGCACTTAAATAAATGTATTTACCAAACTCTATTTTCTTCAAAGGAGTTTATTGCTGCTATGGACAAGTGCTCCCATTGAGTAACTTATCCAATGAGTGCTTATCCATAAGCACAAGCAGGGCCAAACGCAGCCTTAGCAACAATAAATTGCTTAGTTCAAGAAAATAGTATTTGGTAAATACATTTATTTAAGTACTTATGAAAGTTTAGGGGTAAAATAGGTATTATGAAATTATTATTAAAGTTCAAAAATAGCATATTTTTAAGTGTTTATGAATATTTAGGGGTAAAATAGGTATTATGAAAATATTACTAAAGTTTAAAAATAGCTTCCTGTATAAGTGATAAGTGAAGTTGTTCTCAACAACTTCTCCTTATGGATATCCTTCCTCTACTGCTTAATGGGTAACCACTTACCCATTAAGTGTTACCAAACACAGTTTTAATTTTTAAAAGTACTTTAATAAGCCATAAGCTGAAATAAGCATTTATATAAGCCACACGAAACGTAGTCTAATTGTTCCCGCAAACACAGTTTTTAAAAGCAACCTCATACCAGTCAAAGAATTGTAATAAGATACATGGATCCTGACAAGTAGTCCAAAAATGAAGAGGAAGAACAACAAAAAAATCAAAAAAAGGAAGAAGTAATTTATTTAATTACTTGCTTAGGCTTGTATACAATAATTAGCTTTCCATATACTATAATGGCTTCTTCTTCGCCACAGCTCGATCTTCGTTTCACCGATAGCGCACTTCTCTGCTTGCGAGGATGGACTACTTAGCTTCCCAATTACTGTGGAAGTGGTTCATTTGTTCTGAAAACGTATACCCCTGCAACCACCAAATTGTGTAATTACATACAAAAAATCTGTTATAAGCATCACGATGGTTATGTGATTCAATGTTTTGATCCATTAGGTCCTTCCTATGAAATTATTGTTGTTATGTGTAGACTGATGCTACTGAGGCATCGAGAAGCACTGATGATCTAGCCATCGACTTTGTCTTGACTTAAATTTTTTAGGGACCGAAGGGTATAATAGTAAATTTTATTTGCTGTTATGATTTATTTTCAACTATAGATTATTTATCATACTTTTCGTGGCTGCTTTTTATAACATTTTTTTTTTTTTTCTGAGCTCGTGAAAATAGTAGAATTTAGTGTATATCCGAGGACATAGACACTATTTACCGAACCATGTAAATCACGGTGTTTGTGTGTGTTTGATTTGTGTTCTTCATCTCCGTTTATCTTTCTTTTTTAACAATTATATCAAAAGGTTTATAATGAAGCAGACGAATCCTCACCTAGTGTAGGCATTAGAACAGACAACGCGGCGATCCCCGCGACTTTGAGCGGCAATCCTGTCTTGAGCATATCCTTGATCTCAATATGTCCAGTTGTGAATCCAACTAGGTTGGAAGGAGTACCCGTCGGGATCAAGAATGCGAACTGTGCTCCGATTGCTCCCGGAACCATAAGGAGGAGGGGGTGAACACGCATGGTTTTCGCCAATTGGATGAGTAATGGAACAACAAGGGTTGTGGTGGCATTGTTTGATGTAAACTCAGTGATGGTACCGCTTATGAGACACACGGCCGGAGCGATCGCAAGGTATGGTGTCGTCTCCAAGAAATCTAGGTATGCCGATAATATATCGGCAAGCCCGCTTGTCCGGACACCGTTGGCTATGGCGAAACCAGCTCCCAATAGTAATACAATATTCCATGGTAACTTCTTGCATTTGTTCCAGTCCATCAATTTCTCTCCTTCCTGTTTCCCATTTGGAATTATGAACAACAAGGTTGCCATCATCACCTACATAAACAAATAGTAACACCACATCTTTAATAGAGCAAATATATGAGAGTATGATAATACAGTGAATGGTGGAATATCCTATAAATTTAAGGAGTGATTCAAGGAGAAAATTGAGATGATGAAGATTTGATTAAAAAAAGATGTAGGCTACGTTTGGCCCAGCTTATGTAAGTGCTTATTACAGCTTATAGCTTATTAAAGCACTTTTTAAAATTAAAAGTGTGAAGATTTGATTAAAAAATATTTGGCAAAGTTTTGGTTCGGTTTATACAAGTGTTGTTACAGCTTGTAGCTTATTAAAACACTTTTTAAAATTAAAAGTGTGTTTGGTAACATCTAATGGGTCAGCGCTTACCCTTAAGCAGTAGAGGAAAGCTACCCATAAGGAGAAGCTGTTCTCAACAACTTCTCTTATTACTTATGCGGGATGCTATTTCTAAACTTTAGCAATATTTTTATGATACCTATTTTACTCCCAAACTTTTATAAGCACTTAAACAAATGTTATTTTCTAAACTTTAATAATATTTGTATAATACCTATTTTACCTCTAAACTTGCAATAGCACTTAAAATAAATGTATTTAACAAACGCTATTTTCTTCAAACAAACAACTTATTGTTGCTGTGGATAAATGCTCTCATTGAGCCACTTATCCGATGAGTGCTTATCCAAAAGCACAAGCCTGGCCAAATGCAACCTTCGAAAATTAAGATAAGTTAGTTTCTATTTTCATCGTTGTCTTTTTTGCTATTTAAATTCCAAATTGGATCTCTTTCTAACCACCTTGTATTAGAGCTGGCAAAACCCGACCCGACCTAACGGGTTAGGGTCGACCCGTTTATTAAATGGGTTGGATTCAGGTTGAGGTTTTCTCGATCCATTGGTAAACGAGTTAAACCCGACTCAACCTACCAAACCCG
>JAUPMG010000005.1:1819760-1843458 GCA_031762675.1 Pachysandra terminalis
ATTGGATTCCTTGGCATTCTAGACTTTCTCTGAGAATTAGCAGAGCATCTGTCTTGAGAATCCTCTTTCTGAGTTAATGTTCTGTGTGGACCTTTCTGTTCATTCTTGACTGATCCTCTTTCTGTTCATTCTTGACTGATCCTCTTTCTGTTCATTCTTGACTGATCCTTGTTTTTACCTCACTCACATTTCTTAGGGAAACCTTACATTGGAACGGTCATCTTTTGATTTAGGCCAGTGTAAGCAGGTATTTCGAACCTTTTGTTGCATGGGTTATTGAGGGTAACTTAGTTACCAATTTGTGCATCACCAGTACCAGGGTTAACTTCTGGGCCACAAACTTGTATGAAAGGCCGAAGATAGAGGCAGACTAGAAGATGGAAACACGAGTTAGGGGAAGGTCCATCGAGACATCAGCTCACGTGCAAGGGGCCTATTGAAATGAATGGACCCTCTCTTGATTAGATTGAAAGGCCCATATTTGCCCTTCTTAACTATTTAGAAAACGTCTTATCATCTTTCTCAGACAATGCCTCTCTTTTGTCTTAGAATATGCAAAGACTTGAAGATTCACAAGGTGTTTGGTGATTAATTCGAACCGAGTCTATACACAAAGTCTTCAGGAAGTGGAGGTTGGGGATGCCGAGGATGTTGTACATGCTGAGGATGATTGCATGGTGGATGGGGGTGACAGTATTCAGGAAGTGGAGGTCCCGACGATCGAACAATATAAGGAGACCACGGAGTCGGATGGGGAGGTTTATATAGGGTCAGGCAATGCTAGCTCTATGTCGGATGTGAAACGGAGTTTTCTATAAGGTGCAGTGGCCGTTTGACAAGAAAAACTGCATTGTAGAGCTTGCAAAAGATGATATGGTAATTACTTCAGCCTTGGAAGGATGTAGAGGATCCAATAGGTATGACCAAGCCGCAAATATTTTTTTTTTTTTTCTTTCCAAATTTTATTTTTGCATCAGAATCCGTATACACTTGATTGTATTCAATCGGCAGAATCCAAATAGGGTGGTATATAAACCGAACTTCTTTGTATTATTTGGATGCACCTACTAGTTACGAAATTACATTGATAACCTCTACCCGCGTCTTAGCTCGCTGCAATTTTTTTTGTCTAAACAAATATGATGTTGCGATCTTTTGCCGGAACATGATTGGTTTCTAAGATCACTTCCAGTTCTAGGCCTTTTACTAGTTACTTTTGGTAAAGCCCTTGGGCAGAATATCATTTTGAAACGAGGTCCTCAGTAACGAGACATAAATGATAGTCTTGGGGGTATTCCATCTTTTGCCATCAACGCATAGAAGCGTCCCGTCCCTCAGCCTTCTTGCGGACAAAGTACACGTTTGTCACTTCTATTTGTTGAGTCGAATGGAGAGTCTTTAGGATAGGCGAAAAGAAATTTCTGTTCAGAATGATTCGCTTCAACCAATTGAGAAAAAATGTGTTAGTTCCCGAAACTTTATCTAAGAGAGTCTTAAGGACAATAGTACTCTGGTTTGACAGCCTATTTATTCGTGGAATTTCAAAATATTTCCAAATTAGAAAACGCTCTATCAGACGAAAGGTAATATGGATGATTTGATTCTCATCTTTCAGAGAATCAATCCCAAGGAATTGAAAGGTATGAATGGGTGGGTTTAGAAGACACTTATCTGCTGTATCAATTAGAGGCTTGCTACAGTAGGGGAAACTTTAGAAGAGCAAAGGAAGGGTCTACTGTTGGAAGTGCAAGTAAAGACAGATAGATTAGAAAACTAGTGGTCTTTGGACTTGAAGGAATCGAGTGGGAAGTTATGGAAGCCTGCTGCTGCTTTAGTTAATCTATGAAAATTGTTAGTTTGAGCATTTGTGGGTTGAGGGGTACAGAGAAGAAAAGGGTGGTGAAATATTTGTGTCTTAGAATCAAACTAGATATCATGGTCTTGCAAGAAACCAAAGGTCTCAACTGATTGATGGTTGATTAGGCCTGTTTTGCGGATTAGAGATAGGAGTTGGGAGATCAGGAGTCTCTGTTGATAGATGATTGATTAGGCGTGTTTTGGGGATTCGAGTTAGAAGCTGGGAATTTCTTCCCTCAGTTTGTTCTAAGGCTGTAAACGAGCCAAGCCGAGCCGAGCTTTGCCCAACTAAGCTCAGGCTCGTAAATCTCTAGCAAAGCTCAGGCTCGGCTTAGGCTCGTTAAAAGTTTTTAGGCTCCGAGCTGAGCCAAGCTTTGCCCAGCTCGGCTCAGGCTCGTAAAAGCTCGGCTCGCAAAAAGTTTGACTTATAAAAAATTGACGTCGTATAAAAGCTTAGATTAATACAAATGTATTAACATTATAATTGATAACTGTTATTATATGTAATATGATATGTTAACAGTGTGTTTAGTATTAACGTATAATCGCATATACAAACCGAGCCAAGCCTACCCAAGCTCGGCTCAAGCTCGTTAAAATAATGAGCTTTTTTTCGGGCTCAGGCTCGACTCGTGAGCCTAATTTTAGAGCTCAAGCTCGGCTCAAACGAACCGAGCCTGAGCCCGAGCCAAGCTAGCTCGGCTCGTTGACAGCCCTAGTTTGTTCATCGGTTGGTGTTTTGTTGATGTGGGACTCCTCCATAATGGAAGGAGAATTGATTCATGATGGGACTTTATCTATTTTCATGAAATTCAAGAATTGCAAAGTTGTTTTTGATTGGGTCGCTAGTGGGAATATATGGTCCTAATAGGTCGGCTAGGCAGGGGTACTTTTGGGAGGAGTTGTGTGATATATGTCCATATCATAGTGGCTCATGGTATCTACTGGGTATTTTAACGTGGTGAGATTTTCTCATGATAAAAGGGGAGGCAATAGAGTTATGTGAAGCATTAGAAATTTCTCGACGTTTATTAATGATCATGAACTAATAATTATCTTTTTATGGGGTCAAAATACACTTGGTCCAATATGCAGGAGCTTCCAGTTTTTCGCAGATTGGACAAATTTTTGGTACCCGTTATATCCCTTTATTGGTTAGAGAACCCTTCCACGTCCCATATTTTATCATCCCCCCATTGTTGATATCCACATAGGTTGAGAATATGGGAACACGAAATGTGCTTGACTTTTCTAGGTTCTAAAGAAGGCATCAAGGAGGATTTTTAAGCATTAGGAAAAAGATATTCATAAGCTGATTGAAGACACATTGCAATTGTTATTCTTTTGGGTCTCTAAATCTTCAGAATTTGGGGGGGTTAGTTTTTTGGAGTTTGACTGTAAATGGGGGTTGCGGTGGGACATTTTGAACTAATTTTTTCTCTTTAGACGGGTTGTACATACACAATCATACTTTCTGTACAGTTTTTTTAGCCTTTTTGTTTTTTCTTTTAATAGAAACTTTTATTACCGATCAAAAAAAAGTAGGCATCAAGGAATGGCAGGAGGAAAGTCATACTAATAGAGAGGATTGGGCAGGCTACACATTTATGAAAAAAAAACTTTAAAATTCACCGAGGAAAAAATCAGAGCTTAGAAGAAGGAAACATTTGGGAGAGAAAAAGTCAGATGCTAGAGGAGGTTGAAGATTTAGACACTATGGAGGACTTGGCTTGGGTGGTTTGAATTCAGAAAAGAGGTTTATTCGGAACAAATTGAATGGTGATCTCGATGATATTTTGAGAAGTGAAGAAATCTGTTGGCAACAAAAATTTAGGGCAATTTGGGTGTTAAGTAAGGAGATGGAAACACATTTTTTTTTTCTTCGTACGATTGCTAGTGGAAGTGCAAGAACAAAATGGGGGAATTAACCATGGATTGCAGCTAGCAATTAGGTTCTTTTAGACAAATGATTCTAGTGTTTCAATGTAGAGAACAGTAGTTTATCGTTCAGTGTTACTATCAAAAAACACGATTTGCATGAATCTCCTCTTTAGATATTAAACCTGGGGTGGAGATGTCCGACTCTTGTCCTTGGAAGGCAATCTCTGAGCTTGCTCACTGCTTTTGTCATTTCCATTTTTGTGTTGGTTTGGGTAGACAGATTCTTTTATGACGGACCTTTGTTTGGCCACCTTTAGGGATGCTAAGGTGTCTGACACTGTATCTTGGTCAACTTCTTCTGGTTTAACCTGGAATCTCCTCTTTAGACAGGTTTTAATACTGGCTACCATTTTAAGAGTTGGCTATCCTTATTCCGGTTCTGCAGGATGTGTATATTGACCAAGCTACCCAGGATCATCAGGTGTGGACCACCAGATCATAGGGGTGTATTCTCTTCCAGATCCTTTCTGATTCACCTTTGGAAGGATAGATCTCTTCAACCATTGCTTTCTCATTTTCACCAATTTGGAAGCTTGTTATTCCACCAAAAATAGAGGCTTTCACTTGAACAGCGATACTGAATAAAGTCAACACCCAGGATAACCTTCAAAGGATAAGGAGGTACCTTGTTATATCTCCTCAGTTTTGCTTCATGTGTAGATGCGATGAGGAGTTAGTAGATCATCTCTAAATTCACTGTAGGTTTGCTTGCAAGGTTTGGTATTATTACATATGATTGATTGGATTTTACTTTATAATGCCTGCTGATATGTGTGCCTTAGTGGAGCAGTGGAGGTTTCCTGGTCTTGGGAGATTGCTATATAGAGGGATACTATTTGAGGCTTTTTGATCTTTTTGGGAAAAGGAGGATATTCCAAGATGAGACATCCAGTGCGCAGTCGGTTATTGATTCGTTCATGGTGGTGGTTGCCACTTGGGTGTGTAATTACAGGAGTTTAGAAGCATTTCAATTTTACAGCTGGTTAGGGATTGGAGGATGATTTCCTGGCTATATCTGCCTAAGGATCCCATCAAGTAAGTTGGAGGCCACCTGAGGTGGGCAAAATTAAGCTTAACTTTTATGGGTCCCAGGATCGTCTGGAATTGGAGGAGTTTTTAAAGATCACGAGGGTGTTATTTTGCATGCTTTCTCCGCTCCATTAGGGAAAGGAATGCAATCAAAGCAGAGATTTATGCGCTACTTGTCGGTTTGAGATAAAAGAGATACTTGGGGCTTTTCAGGATTTGGTGGTGGAAGGCGATTCCCCGGTTGTTACTTTTTGGATGAGGGATCACAGTGCCCATTCTTGGAAGCTATCTTATCTAGTCCATATGGCACGTGCTTCGGTATATGGGTTGAACATCTCATTCTCCCTTGTGCCTAGGTTGGTTAACAATGTGGCTGATAGACTGGCTAGAGATGGTGTGGCTAGAGTGACCTTATTCCATGGTCTACCCAATGAGGATATGATTGTAGTGTAGTCGACATTCTTCCTTTTTGATTTTGTTCTTTGTTTCTTGTCTCTGGTCTTTTCAGTACCTCTCTTTAGCCATCTTTTTATACATTCTACCACTTTTATCTTAATAGTATTTTCATTATTCATAAATAAAAAAGCGCTAGAGGACTTAGATCACAAATAATATAAAACTAGTAGGAAACACATGATTCTAGTTTATAAATCAAGTTTGTTTTATTTGCAGCATCCAAGGTTGATCCCTTGAACCTCGACTATTTTGGCTTCTGTGGTCGGATGATAGCATTAGCTTTGATGCATAAAGTGCAGGTTGGCATTGTATTTGATCGTGTGTTTTTCTTGCAATTAGCTGGAAATTTTGTTTCTTTGGAAGATGTGCGGGATGCAGATCCGTTTTTGTATAATAGCTGCAAACAAATCCTCAAGATGGATGCTGATTTTATTGATTCGGATGCTCTGGGACTCACGTTTGTCAGAGAAATAGAAGAGTTTGGATCCAGGAGAATAGTGGAGCTTTGCCCTGGAGGGAAGAACATTATTGTGAATAGCAGGAACAGGGAAGAATATGTGAACCTTCTTATTCAACATTGCTTTGTCACATCTACAGCTGAACAGGTAGCCCGTTTTGCACGAGGTTTCACTGATATTCTTTATAATTCAAAGCTTCAGATATCCTTCTTCAAAGGTCTAGAGCTCGAAGATCTTGATAGAATGCTTCATGGAAGTGAAAACCCTATCTGTGTCAATGACTGGAAAGCACATACCGAGTACAACGGCTTCAGAGAAACTGATCAACAAATATGTTGGTTTTGGAAGGTATGCATCTGTGGGATTAAGGTTAATCAGCTTTATAGGTGTTCCCCTATAAAGCATGGTTAGCTTTGCTTTGCTTTGCTTTGTGGATAGTGGTTTTCGTTAAAAATTGAGTAGCAGTTTCATATTATGGATTTGACCAACCCCTGCATGCTTTTCCTTGTGTATTTTCTTTGTTGATCTACTCTTTTTTATCCTGTTGCAAACTTGTCTAAGGTTTGATCAAGGAAAAAAGAAGTATATTTTCTGGATTCCAACCCCCCCTCCCCTCCCCTCCCCTCCTCCTGTTGGGAGGGTGTGTGCAGTCAGGGGGAGGCTGTTATTTTCTTCACCTAACTGATCCGCTCATCTTATTTCTTTATCAAATCAAAATTTTCATATGAGTTACTTTTTCTTTTGCATTATTGGTTGGTTTATTAATTTGCGACATTTTGAAGTAATATTTATTCGTGAGAAGCATTGAGGTCTGGCATGTAGAACTACAATTCACAAGTGTATTTGCAATCTGTTAATTTACATGTCTATCGTGTCGAAAGTGGCTGTTGAACCTGTTTATAATTCAAATCTGCGATTTTGGATTTGCTGATTCAATGTTATTATACTGCATGATATATAACTTATAGAGAACAAGTGATGTTATTGTTAATTTATATCTGTAAGAGGGTAAATATCTCATATCTAAGATATCAAACACCTCTGATAACTGTGCTAACATATGTATCAGACAACATGGTTTCAAGTTTTGGCCGAAATTGATATGTCTAGGTTTCATGAAGGCTAGGCCCACTATGAAACCTAAATAGTGCTATCGGCTGATTCTTCATACATTCACTTTGATTCTTCATGGATTCAGCTGAGACATGATATATATTTGCTGATTCATGTTGATATGTATCAATTTCGGCATATTTTTTTTCTTCTTTTCAGTAAGTGGGTGGAGAAGTGGTAACTATAGCATGGTGGTTCTGCAAATGATGTGTCATATGCTCACATGCATGTATTGGGAATATACCATGGTGGTTCTTTGGATGGGAAGAATAAGAATATGTGCTCATAGTGTAAGATTGGCCGATCCAACTCGAGATCGGCTTGGGACGAGTCGCTATCCCAACCCGATCCCTGTTTTATTAACTATTCACTGACTCGGTCCGAAACCGAGTCAGATTGTCCGATCCAAACGATCTGATTCGGTTTCGATCCGAGTCAGGTCGTCTGATCTCAAGCAGATCGGACGATCCAAAGTATACATTAAAAATGATGTACAGCATGGGGCTCGAACCCACGACCAGGCTAATATCCCCTTGTCCTTTCCGACCAACTGAGCTAGACAGTTACTCTGTTAGTACTTAGTTATTAATAATATTAATAGAAATCTAAGATTGCTAATAAATTAGAAGATTGCCCAGCGTGGGATTCGAACCCACGACCAGAAAAATGAAAATCTTGCACTCAACCGACTGCGCTAGACAGAAATACTGTAAATTGTAACTTAATTAATAATATTAATATTAATATAATAGTGTTTGAACCAGGTTTTCGATTCAATACCGAGTTTAAACACTATGTATGTGCTTCACTAACTTGTCGCATGGATTAATATATGTTCCCTTCTGAGAAATAGTCTCGGTTTCTTTTTAAAATAGGTATGTTTTGTTCACTTTGATTGAGTAATTAAGGTTCTTCTGGAATGATTAAAATGATCTTTTGGTTTTGGTTGACCAGAATTTATTAAACATGATTTTTTAGGTAAATTTTTTGCTTTGATTCCCTGTTCCGTAAGAAAATTTTCCAGCAGATTCATCCAGGATTTCGAGCTACTATAGGCCAAATTATCTGGAATTGCTTAGGTTCAGTGATCATGTGGTTCATATGGGAGAAGTGGAATAGTAGAAACTTCAAAGATACAATAGGTCAGTCATGCAATCTTTGGGAGAATCACACAGTGGTTTCTGTGTGGATCTCATCATAAAGGAGTCCATGGGGTATCAGTAGAAGATATTGTTTGAGATTGGAAAGCAATCGCGGACTCCTATCATTCCCCTAATCATGAAATTGGAGCATCGGACCATCTTTCTCTTAAATAGAGGAAAGAAAAGTTAGTTGGATTAGAAGTTCAATTTACAACTAGTTACTTTTTTCTAGAATTGAGAATCTCTCCTCAGTGTTCCTCTCCTTGCAAGCACGATTTTATAAGAACTACATTAAGGTGCTTTGATGGAGGGAACCCCTGGCTGTCGAGATTTGGTGGTATCACTTCGGATTGCGAGGTTAGAGTGATTTATGCCTACGGTGGTCCATCTATTTGAGATGTCTGATAGAGCAGATACCCTTTCCCTCCATATGGGCCTTAGAGAGGTTAGGAAGGTGGAGCTAAAGAATGTCATTTTAGAGGGAAATTCCTCTATTATCTTGAGTATTTTTTTTCCCATCCATATGATCATTCTGCTCTTGTATAGTCGCTTTTTCTTCATTCTGAGAATTTGTTTTGATACATAGAATATCGATACATTGGAGGTCAAAGAAACATAACATCTATGTTTAGGACACCTGAATCCCATTAGACAGATAGGGTGATAGATTGTATGGAGAGAGTGAAGCAACGTATGAGAATTTAATAGAAAGGTATAGGTTTTCTTTAGAAAGGACTGCTTAGGATTCTGTATAATTAATTATATTTACAGAATCTTTGTTGCATACTTATATTCATATCTGAAGGGAGTGGAATTGAGAGAGAACTCTAATTAAAAGTAATGGAAGGTATTATTTTTGTGTGGGTGGGTGGGTGGGTGGGTGGGGGTGTGTGGATGAAAGATAGAAATCCGCCAAAAGTTTATAGAAGTGAATGTTGGACTAAAATCCTATTTTTAATTATTTCTTCTTTTTAAATTTCAAATTTAGGCTTTAGGGAGGGAAGGCTTGAGATAGCCTCACCTCGGCATTTTGATTGCTACAGTATGTAAGACAGATTTATCTAGAGTTACCTGATTCTTTCTAGTGGAGCTAGGGGAGGAGGGATTTCATCTCGTAACTGAATATTGATGGATCCTTGGTGGAAGATCTTGTGGTTGTAAGAAAGATTATTGATTCTTTGCTACTCTTTATGTCATGGAGTTTGCTATATAGAACCAAGATGAATGGTATTGAATGGGAGTAGATTTTGCGTAGAAGGTGCAATGGCCAGATGTCAAAGCAATGACATTGATCTAAGTTTTTATGAATTTTAAGGAAACTAGGGTGGCAAATAAAAGCTTGAATGCAGGATGTGTTAGTAGAAATGAGGGAGTGATTGGTTTGAGATATCAGACAGATATGGTTGCCAATGATTTTATTAGAATGGAGGAACACTGTTCACAACAGTCTGGTATTCAAAACAGAAGTTTAGAATGTACATGACTGGATTTTGAGTTTTTTACCATTCTCTTTGAAAGGACTTGGAGATAATGGTGATGAAGGATTAAAGAGTGGTTGTTGTCAGTTTGCTTCTTTGTATTCTTTAGCCAAAGGTTTTCATCAAGGCAGCTCTTCATCCCTTCTATGTACAACCACTATGGAGGATGCAAGCAGAACAACAAAGTGGAAGACTTCAACTTTATCAATATTTTCATGTGGGGAAGAATGAAGTCCAGGTGTCTTATCTCTAATTTGCATTTGATGCCATTTCTTTAATTAGCTAATGTAGATATGACATAGATGTTAAGGCTTAAAGGGCTCTTGGTTGATCCACAACTTGGACAAGAGCAACCTCGTGGATATAAATTTACGGGATGATATGAGGTCATTAGCAAATCCATTGGAATGCCGCTTGGAAATTGACCTTTAAAATTAGCTAAAATGTACAAAACATAAGTCTACAGGCCAAATAGGTTTGCAATACTGCAACTTCATTAGAATAGTCTAGATCACATCTTCAATAGAAAATACAAAACATAAATCTACTAGTCAAATCCAAGTCGAACTCTACGATGGTTCATGGTCATCAGTTCCATTCATGTTGCCAACCCCAACCAGTTGGGATAAGGCTTTTGTTGTTCACTGTGCGGTTTAGGTGTTTTCTTCTTGGGTTGATAACAAATCCCTGGGCTCTTGTGTTTCTTTAATGTCTTTCCTTGGTGTAAAATTATCTACATATCAAAAACATCTGTGGATATGCCCTTTTTTCCTTGGGGCTTTTGTTTTTGTAACACTTCAAATAAAAGCAAAATTGTGTAATATTGGGAATTTCTTTGAAATTTAAATCCTAGCTTTCAGGTTTATTGGCAGTCTTCTGGGATAAATTCTGAATGCTAAATGACCTTTTGTGGGGTGATGTTGCTTTGTTCATTCAATCAACATCCTTACATATGTCCTTCAACCTAGGAATTCTTTTCTTTTGGAGAATTTAAATATTTCTAGGCTCTCTAGATAGGTGATAAGCGTGTTTATCTTCTTGAGACTTAAGATTGTTTACAGTTCTCATACAGCCTAAACTCACTCCAGTAGCATTTTTGTAGTTAATCTTGCGTCATTAATTGGTTAAAAAGTTTTATTCCCTTATAGATGAACCCTCCCTACATACAAAGTACAAATCATCTTGGAATCAAATGGCCCTCCAAGATCAAAGCTTTAGATGTGTCTGTGCCATAGTTGATGCACTCCGGACGAGAAAAACCAAGTTCAAGTCCATCTTCCTCACATCTGTATGATGGAAGAAGCTTAGAGTCCTCCAGCCAACTTTCTTACAGTATTGGTCTCATAGATCTATATGAAGATACGAGATTGGGTACAAGTGGGATGATACTCAACATATTCTGCAGTTGCTGTTATGATTAGATCCTGGTCTTGGATGAATTTAGAATCTAGGGAGGATGCTCTAAGAATAGCATCATTTCTCCACTCTTTGAATCATATGGGAGGAAAGGAATGAAATAACCGTAAAAGACAAATTTCTATAATTTGAGGCCATAGTTGCTCAAGGACAGATGATCTGGTATGACACCATTTTCACATTCTTAATGTGATATGGTTTGGACATGTAGCAGCTGATTTAGCAAAAGCTAAAACCCCATTTATTCTACATGTTCTTTAAACACAATTCAGCCCCAAATATGCTTACCATGTTGCAAAAAGCACCCTCCTTATCTTAATGCCGTTCTTTCAGTGGCTGTCATTTTTTGTAGTAAAATCCAGCACACAATATTTATTGGCGACATGGGTGGAGGGGACTGCCCACGTAGCTTACCTGATAAGCCCCCCCTGGCAGATGACCTGTCTGGATTGGCCACATTAGCCTCCATGTTGTAGAGAACTCCATATTTTACCAGGAATCTAAACATGGTGATCGTGACTGGAAGATATTTTCCCTTGATACATTGTGGATAATTACTTCTGGACTTTTACATTGATCTTCAAAGGTATATGTTCAATGAGAAAGCCAGGGCCATCGAGCATATTAGGTGCTGTTAGTGATCACAATGAGCAGAATATATCCTTATTTGTTGCCAACAGATTTGGAGATTCAGACAGAATGAGGCTGTTGATTTCCTATTGGGTTTGAAGACGGTTAAATGTCTAATGCTGTTACATAGTTGTGAAGATGACTCAACACGTTTCCTCGAGTGCCTCTATCAAATGACGTAAGAAATTCTTTAGCAGAGGTGAGAGCTTTGAGACCAGCATTCTTTCAAGTGACTGATCTATATATATATATATATTGCAATCTTTTATGCTCTTGTTTGGTACTTTATTTTATTCTTTTGCTTTTCTTTGTTTGCTACCCTTGGCTGGTTTGGCTCTTTTGCTCCTGTACCATCCTCCTTGTAAGAAAATTTTTGGAGAAGCTAAAGTTTGTCTAAAGTCATCTCTGCCTCCTGCAAAAAAAAAAGAAAAAAGAAAAAAATTACTTTAATAGATATATATGCTGATATTAATTTATTGATGTGTTTCATTGTGCTCTATCACATGATAATGAGATTATCATTTTAAAATGGTTGCAGGTTGTGGAAGCCATGCCTGCCGAGCAGAGACGGGTGCTTCTTTTCTTTTGGACATCAGTGAAGTACCTACCTGTGGAGGGTTTTGGTGGCTTGGCTTCTCGGTTATATATCTTCAAGGCACCAGACTCCAGTGATCGTTCTCTACCCGTGTCACATACATGCTTCTACCAGTTGTGTCTCCCACCTTACCCATCTTTAGACATAATGCAGGATCGCCTTCGGATCATTACTGGAGAACATGTCAGCTGCAGCTTTGGTTTTTGGTGAAATACCTCCTGCTGCTTCTTTGGTGTTTGGGAAGTTGGACTTCCTTGTACAGATTTTAGGATCATAATCTTATATATCGTTTTGTCAATTATTAACAATGGTTCAGGTATAGTAAAAGATGGATCAAATGACTGGAAAGCAGGAAAAAAAAACTCTTTGCTTTACATAGGGGGCTTCTTTCTTATGGGAATTGTCTAATAATCTTCTGTACCCATATAAGATGAAATGGAAAATCATGGTTTCTTAATTCCCATTTTGTTCATCGCAACTCCAAAGCAAATCTGCGAAAAATGGGAGCAGATTCCCCACAAATTGAAACCTATGGGCAAGTTAGGTTCAGTCAAAATAACTTTATATTCCCAGAAATGGGTCTCATAAATTTACAGGAGATGTTCTGAAAAATGTTGGGAAGAACAAACTTAGATACATTAAAAGGATACGAAAACACACAAAAAAAAAAAAAAAAAAAAAAAAATGCAGCAAAAGCTCCAAAACTAATCTGCAACCTAAACTATGCTCCAGCTGCAACAATCAAAGTAGCAGTAGAAATGAGAGGAGCACAGACAGACTCGACAGAAAGACGCAAGCAGCAAGTTTAAGTTGTGCATTTGGTGAGATTGGGGCTGTTTCAGGCTCTCCTGCGTTAG
Organism: Pachysandra terminalis; assembly: GCA_031762675.1. NCBI lineage: Eukaryota > Viridiplantae > Streptophyta > Magnoliopsida > Buxales > Buxaceae > Pachysandra > Pachysandra terminalis. Next base: position 1,832,733 of record JAUPMG010000005.1, read on the forward strand.
AATTCGGCTTTGAAACCAGAGGCAAAGGTGGCTCTGCCACATCGGACTCTGTCAGGACGGGATGTGGAGCCTCGGCTGGTGGCAGGTACTGAGGAGAAATGACTTGCAAGAGACTGCCGGGCTTAACAAGGCTCATGCAAGGCGGTATATTATCACCCATGTTTAGACATCGATTCCCTGTGCATCAAGCCAAAGCACATATCAATAACTTGGATGCAGGCAATAATGATTGAAAAATTGGCTGCACATAGTTGAAGTTATAAATAATATTATTTCCAAACTAATGTCTGACGCGTCCAAGGGAAATCAAAGGCCAAATGCCCGAGGAAAATTGATAGTTGCACAACTTTCTCTCTCTAAAATTGATGCGAAAAAACAGTTTTGCACCTTTATTTTAAGACATGTCTAGATCTCCGCCAATGTGGTTAGTATCGCTGTCCTTTGTGCATGTCCATTCTTAAGCTCAGGCAGAAGAGAATTGCATCAGGTTGGCCACCGGTGTGGCACTTTTTCCAAATCTCTTGCAACATAAATCCTGAACCATCATTTCAATCTTATGGTTTTTGACAGATTGCAATGGTAGAGCAGGATTTGTGTTGCCGATTCCAACTACTTGAGCTAAAGTATTTAGGGGTGTAATTTGGTCAGTTTGGTTCGGTTTAGTGGCCAAATCAAAACCAAACCGAAATATAGTGAACTAAACCAAAAACCGAACCGAATTTAAAAACCGAAGGATATAACCGAAAACCAAACCGAATTATAGTAACCACAACTGAAAACTAAACCAAACCAAAATAGATTCGGTTTTTCAGTTCAATTTGATAAAAGTAATGCTATGTTATGTACTAAATACACACATATACAAAGTCATACATATACATATATAGATATATGACTATTAGTCCAGTCCAGTTTAATCGAAGCCTAAACCAAAAACCAAATCAAATTAATTCGGTATTTCATTTTCCAAACCAAACAAAACCGGGAAAAAAAAGAAAAGAAAAACCAAACCAAACAGACTTTTTCCGCTTTGGTTCTTTTGGTTTTTGGTTTAAACCGAACCAATTGACACCCCTAGAAGTATTTTGTTGTCTTTCAAAAAATATTTAGAAAACTGTTGTTGCTTTATGTGCTTTACTACTCTTGCATAATTCAAACTACAAATATTTCCATTTGAGTAGGATAGGCACTCACTTCTGTATGCTACAGCTGTCCCTGGGAAGTCTGTGATAACTCCATCAATATTAGCTTCCATGACATAATTGTTGATCTCCACAATTGGATCAGAGAAGAAGTCCCATGCTTGAGATACAAACTCATTCCTGAATATATAAGCATAAACAGTGAGGTTAAATGATTGTAGCTTTGGTACCACTTCGGTGACACCAGTGAGGAACAAGTGAGTGTCGAGAAAGATAGACTCCTTGCTGATGGCCACAGAATCAGCAAACTCCTTGATGTCCTCAATGGTCGAGTTAAGTGCATCACGGATTCCCTCGTCAACCAGGTACACAAGCTCATAACTAGTTTTCTCCTTGAACTTGATCAGAACAGAGCTGTTAGTAGACTGAATCATAACTTTTTTGGCTTTCTGGTTGTTATAACCGGCTTTGCTCAAGGCATCAAGGACCGCATTGGTAACACTTAGACCTTGATTCTCTGCAAGGTAGGCTGCATTCTGCAGGAAAGAAAAGCAAACAAATGAAATGGTCAAATTGATGATAAAAGAAGATGATTGAAGTCCAGCTAGGAGGTCACTATTACACATTTTATGCTGAAGAACCATCATTATATAATTCTTCAACTTTTTTAAATAGAGAACTTCACGGTTTGGTTTTGGTTTGAAAAATGAAAAACCGAATTAATTTGGTTCGGTTTTCGGTTTAGGCTTTGTTTAAAACGAACATAACCGAATTGAACTAAATATATGTAAACCGAACTGAACTAGAATAATATACATATATCTATATATGTATATGTATATGTGTGTGTTTTATGTGTATGTGTATTTAGTACATAAAATAGCATCAATTTTATCAAACCGAACCGAAAAACTGAATCTATTGCGGTTTGGTTTGGTTATCGGTTTTAGTCTCTATAGTTCGGTTCGGTTTTCAGTTTTGTACTTCGGTTCGGTTCAGTTTAGTTCACTATATTTTGGTTTGGTTTTGGTTTGGCCACTAAACTGAACCAAATCAACCGAATTACACCCCTACTTCATAGTCTATCCTGATCGGGTGTTCCTAGAAGGGAAAAGACCTGACATTGATGTATGCTTGAGATGAAACATTTTTCCCTGGATAAGCATGGAGTTTTATTGAAGGGCTTAGGTAATGGAGGCAGGTGGATCGCTCTACATCACATATCAGACTGGATTAACCATCTTTTTTCTACTTTTTTTTTTTCTTACAATTTTTGAGAATGTATTTTAATGAGAATATGATGACGCAACTATTCAAAGACTAAATCTACTCATCTTTTTCTTGGCAGCTGAAAGTTAAAAAAAAATATTACAAGGTGAGAACTGTACACTTCAATCAGGAGATTCAGGAGATAACACAACTGCTACCAAAGTTCTCTCGAAGCTTGAAAGTTTGGAGGTAGTTTTACTCAGACAAACATTTTACAAGGAGTTCTTGTGCCGCGAAGGAGATAACTCCCCTGCCTTTTCCATACACTTAATAAACCAGCTATTTTGGAATCCACAAAGAAGCCTAGATATTTCTATATTCCATATATTTATAAACATGACAGGATTTTCAGCACAAGTACTGAATATTTATAAATTATTTTTCTTTTTTTTATCAAGGGAAGTGAATCTACTAAAAAGAGTGGAAGGGAATACAGAGACTAGAAAAAGAAAAATCAGCGATTTCACTGATAGGTTTTTCAGCACATCATTAAACGTTGACCGGTGCATATTCCTCAATTTGCTGGCTCAGCACTCTTGAGAATAATATATTTATTGAGAGAATGATGTCTAAATCTCATTGAGAAAGAGACTAGTCTCCACAAACCTCCTAAATCCATGAGCTAATGGAAGCTACCATTCATCAAGTCCCATGAAAAACTCAGGCTAAATTTGATTTGATAGGATGATTAGACATCCAAACTCTTATGTTTTTCGCTAGAGCACTCTAATGAAAGTCTAGTTCAGAGACCCAATATGTGCATATCATCTAAAATGTGGTGATGCAAAAATTTCATTTACGGAAAACATATAAAACAAGAATGTACACTCACCTCTATGGAGATCAAGACCCCAGAAACAGTACTCATGTTCATTGCCATAGAAAGAAAGTCATCCAATGTCACAAAGCTACCAGCATGTTTATAAGCTGGATTCCGAGGCAAGTTGTATTCCCTGCTATATGGGCTTGATATTGCCGCTATAAAAAGAAGGAAAGATATGAGGAGACATGGACTATAAGTTCAAGAAAAGATATCCAGTCAATCATTTTTATTCCAAGAAAGACGAGGATGCACCTGCTAAATAATATTGTCATAAAGTCGTGACCAAAGAGGGTTAAAAGATATAAAATAGAACAAAGGGACGTAATTTCAATGATTATGAGCAGGCCTCTTCTTGGTAGCAAAGTTAGCAGGAGGTCCTTTATTGAGGGCTAAGATATTTCCTTTTCTTTCTTTTTTTTCCTCCCAATTCCTTTATAAATCCTTCCATTTTTCTTGATGGATTTTTTTGGCCTCTCTCCAGTTCTTGCTGTTATTTTCCCTTAAAAAATAAGGAAACGTATTAGGTAGCGCAATACTACACCAGTTTAGTATTGCCTAGTTTATATTAAGCGATTCTTATATACATCAATCATATAACACTCTAGACGCACGCACCTATCAACTTAATCCATCAGGCTCTCCTTCTACATGCAACTGTCCCCCTCTATATATAATTGATCCAAGACAATGGAAGTTTTACTTGTTTTTAGTTGTTTTACCTCACCCTCAGAGGTGAGCACACCTTGTATCTTTCCTCTTCTTATATTAATAGTTAATTATCAAAAATAAAGGTACACTTTATATACTTAATCTTTAACTTATTTTGAAACCTTTTCATTCCTAGGTATCCCTCCATTATCCTAGTTTTGTATTTACTCCCTCTCTAGTTGGTCCCTCAAAACCACATCATCTGCAAGTAACATAACACTATGGAACCTCCTCATGAATAAAAGCTGTCAATTCATCCACACACAAAAAAATAAAATAAAAAGAAACATGATAAGGACTCATAGTTGAGCCCTGATGTAAATCTATCAATTCTAATAACTAAAATTGTCTTGCAAATCAATGAGGTCAGCTTCTGAGATTCGTAACTTTATGCTCATGTTCATTTTGTATTACCACTAGCACATTAGAACAAACTCTTCAAGATATAAACTGGCTATTTCTACCATTTATTTATTAATTTTTTTTTTTTTTTTGGGTGGGGGAGGCATCAAAAGGTAGCATGAAAATCAATAGGAGAAATAGTGACAATTTTTGTCATTTTAATTTTGAGTCTTTTATAGGTTATGCCCAGAATATTTTAAGAGGGATTTTTATGTGTGGATGTCATATTATTTGTTTTATGATATTATGGGGTTTCTTGTAAAAGGGTTTCAAGTGGGTATATAAAAGGGACATTTTCAGACTGATCTGAGATTTTTTGAGAGAGCAAGGGATCCCCTCCAGCTAACGTTTGACAGATTGGGAGGATTCTTCGTTGACACTTGAAGCTCCGAGATTCCAATAACCTATCATGGCGATCATGCACAAGGATCTGTTTCTTCTGTGGCACAGATGTTATTTTAAATTTTCTAGTAAGGATTTGAAGGGTTTTCGAGGAAAACTACCTATTTCTGTGCTGTTTCTACAATTCAGCAGTTCTATTCAAGGTATCTCTTCCTTTTTAAGGATTTTGAAATAATAAAACCATATGAAGATCTCCCCTCCTCTCCTTAGTCTTCTTCAATAATTGTCCAAGTAAAACTACAGCCTCAATGGTAGATCTTCCTGACTTAAAGCTAAACTGATTTTCCAACCCTCGGGGTTGCTATTAAGTACTTATCATTAATAATATCTTTATATTTTAAATTATATATTAATAATTATGCTGCTTTCTACCTTATATAATTAATTATACTGCTTTCTAAGTTACTCAAATTGTTTTACCAAGGCTACTGTTATATAATTTACGTTTTATACTCAAGTAAAATTATACAATATAGAAGTATACTAACAATTATGCATAAATGAATTTCTTATCACTTATTGCTAATACAATTATATTATATATAATGACTTATTCTTATTAACAATATAATAAGATAATTATATATTATATTAGTTCGTTACTAGCATAATCATTATTAACATATTAGTAGATACTTTTATTTTCAATACTATTATTATGACTTCATTTGTTATAGTTTAAATTGATGATATAATTACCTAGTTGCCTAGGCACTCGCCTAGGCAACAGACAGGGCTCACACCTAGACTTGCTTAGGCATTTTGACAATTGTGGATGAACCTTTTTCTGATGGCTATTGTTCTTTTTGTTTTAAACGGGGCTTACACCTAGGCTATTGCTCTTTTGGATTGATTATTCATCCAAAGCATGTAAAATAGGAATCCATACAAATAGGATCAATTTAAAATGTTGCACTAACTTGCAAAAGCAAACCACTCGATGAAACAAGGAATGCGAAACATGTAACCATGATTTGCTTCTAGCAAGCAAACTTCTTAAGATAGCTAAAAAGGAGTTTTTACTTAAAATCACACAGAACTACCAATACTTGGCAAAATATAGTGTACAATATACGAGGTTTCTTGAGAAAGGGCATGGATTTAGAGTACAAATAGAAATTCCATTTATACGGTCATTGGGATTTTATGTGATCTTCCTCATCCATTCCTTTTTTTTTTTTTTTTTTTACTTCTATTAATTATTCATCATTTCTACTATATCTTGATGAATATTGTATCCATTATCATCCATGACTCTTGCCCCTCCAATTACATATGTATACATATACATATATACACACATGTGTATGTATCAACAACAAAACGCCTTACCCAGCTAGTTTAGATTGGCAAATGGATCCTGTTCCACCATCCCAATCTAGTAAAAACTGTAAGGTTGCATTCACAGATAACAGGAAACTGGATTGATAATAAGTTTAAAATCATCATACAAAAGAATAGTATCGTTTCTTTTGAACAATAGAAACATAATCAACTTCTATATAAAAACAAAATGGAAATTCAAGATCTATTGTCTGAGATATTTGAATCTTCATTTTTCTAAGCTTGTGAGGTTCTCTTATAGAGGAAAAAAATAGAAATCAGTACATGGACTAGCATATTAAAAAAAAGACCTTGTCAACTTACGTGACAAGCTTTGAATTTCTTTCCATGTGAGGTCGAAGGAAAATATTCCAGGAGTCCCTTGAATCTCAGGAACAATAACAGAACGGTTGCTGAATGATGATTGAGCAACTGTTGTTCCATCTATCAGATTTATAGAGCCTAGGCAAAATGGAATCCCATCCTTTGTCATCTGGACAGTACAGTCAAGAACATCTGCACCGTCTGAAAAAGCATGCTTATATGCTAGATCAGTACAACCAGGGTACATTCCACTAGCTCCATTGTGTGAGATAACCAAAGGCTTTGCTGAAGACAAACAAATTGAAAGAACTAAGTTTGTGCTGATGTTTTTTAAAGTTGCATCATTGACTTAAAAAACTTTCAACAGCAGCAGTGAAAAAAACGAAAAGTAATCAAAACTTTTGAGGACTCTATATGATAATGGCATACCTTTTCTTGAATCATTCTTGCTTATATGAGAAAAGCAATCTGCAACAGGAGACATCAGTGTCCTCAAGAAAATACTTGAAATTAAACATAGCGTATATAGTTAACAAGAAATTTAGAAAAAAGAGGGGTGCAAATGATGTATTCTGGAGAGATACAGAGTACAGCATTATAGATTTCTCACCCGTAGCAACAATTATAGTGGCAGTAAGTCAAGTGGGATCTCGCTCTGAATTATGTGATGAAAGAGGGACATCATAGGTAGATATTTTATGTCTATGTTACTAGCTATTGTGCATAACGTTTATAATTCAACATGATGACGTGAAATAAGGGAGTAGCTTACCAATGGCCTCTGCTGGAGTTATAGGGTAGTCGGACAGCACACCATCGACAGAGAAATCGCTATTGTCAATGAAAGAGAGATACTCGGCAATTGGATCATAACTGTAATTGTAGCTCAAAGGTACATCATTAGCAAAACCTGATGCAAATACTTCCAGCCCTTCCTTATGAGCATCCAACACAATAGAGGTTTGAGGTAGTAGATATAGACCCGCATCTACTGGCCATATATACGTCTTGGGAACAAGAATCCCGGAGGCAAATGTCCTGACAAATTTAAGGTTCTTCAAAAGTGAACCATAAGTCTGGTTGGTTGAAGGCTCAATATCACTTAACCCCAGAAATCGGAATATCAGCTTTATCTTGCTTCTTTTAAAACGTGATGTGATGCTCTTCAGGAAAGCCACCTCTGGGGATGACACATAATTAACAATAACACGCCTAGATACAGAAAGTATAAAGCTTCTCACACTCAAATTATGTTCTGTGAAAAATGCATCGTGCTGCAAAAATAGTAAGAACAAATATCAGTTTTTTGCCTAAAAAGTGTAGTTGAGATATCATGCAGTATATAGTTGAACTTTGGGCAGTTGGCATTCTCTTTGCTATCCTTCCAGAAACAAGAAAAAAAAAATGTAGGCTTGTGCACTATGGAACCTGGGAGCATCTATGGCTGGGCTTACGGACTCCATAGGGGCCCTTATGCTCAAATAACTTGACGTTTGACAGGCATAAGGTGGAACAAACCCCACCATTGAAAGGGACCTAGTTAAGAGAATCCCCATGCCAAATATCAGTAAGATCAGATGAACTTTAGCTATCTGATTTGCAGGATCCTTTTCTGAACATTCACAAGCTTTGCAGAAGTTCTTGTCCACTCTCCAAAACCATATGAATCCTCATATCGGTTCTTAAACCCCCGACTTTAGAATTTTTCCTTGGAACATATACTTCACGTAAAAAAAGGCTACCAATTAGTGTCACAAGCAACTAATAATTGAGCCTAACCTGAATATTTAGCCATAAGCCTGGTGGTTTCACTTGCAATGCCACCTCTTGGACACTAAGAACAGTCAATCGATTACCATCAAATTTTTCAGTTCGAGAAAAGATTCCTTGAGTTACTGTCCAGGTAGAATAGGTAGCTGTCAGTATCTATTCAAACATATCTCAAACTGCAGAAAGCAACTGGTCATAAGGATTTCAGAATTCAGCTAAAGTAACACTTTATATAAGCACCAATTGTTTAGTTTATTAGACCATGCATATTCCTTGAACTAACCCTGTGGTAGTGCTAACCACTGCAAGGGCAATGTGCAACTAAATAATATACCTGGATATAGGTTAACATGTTTAGCTAGATTAAGGAAGAAGTCTTCACTGTATCTAGCGGTTCAGGTCTTGAACGGTTAGAAAGATAACACTTCTTACATATAGTTTCAAATCATTAACTTAGTTGGTCCAACTTTTTTTCGATGCTCTTTTTCCCTTCTTTTTGGTGATGGGAGCTTGCTGAAGCAGTTAACTTTGTTTCATATTCCCTAAATCCCAAGAATCTCTTCTCAAGAAATTAATATGGCAAGTTCCTTTTGTTCTATGCACACTCTAAGGTAATCTTAGATCATAAGAATTTATAGTTTCAATTAAAAAATAAATAAATAAAGAGTGGCGTCTTTGGATGTGAAAATTAGTGTAAAGCAATTACGTCCTTCATTCATGACCAAGATCACAAACATATATATATGGGAGAATGTCATCATTAATAGTAACGACAATACCGTCATGACATCAAAAGCCTTCAGCAGAATGGAATATGGATAACGGAGTGGACATTTCTCCACAAAAAATGAAGGTAATGAACTTTTGAACAGAGATAAATAGTTCCTGAACTCTTGTACGTGACTAGACCTCTCTTCTTTGTCAATGGATATTGGTAATAGATTAATAGATCATGTACTCTGATATGTGACAAGAACTTTCTTCTTTGTTATTGTAAATGGATCTCCATCAAAGTATGGCTGTAAGAGGTGTCAGGTGCAGACCCATGGCCTGAAATCCATTTGCACTATGGTCCAAGGTCATATCCAATTTGATAGCGAATGGGGAGGCAGAAAACAAGCTCCAAAGGATCAAAATCAAAAGATCATGCGCATACTTTTTTCACCTTTATTTTGCAAAGGATTTTCTTGTCTTTGCAGGATCCAAAATCACAAAAAATTTCTCCAACGTTAAGGTGTGATGCCAATTAGGTGATCTGTTTTCATAAATTTGATCTGTTGTCCATAGAGAACACCACAAAAAACATGTAGAAATGTTCAAGGATTCTCCATGTATGTAATCTACAACTAGGACCTGATCTGACATATCTGGTACTCCATTCTTCAGGGTCAATCAGAAACCTATATCTTTGACCATACTAAGAGTAGAGATCTAGAGTTTTTCATCAAGCTGGTTGTATGACGCCGAGTAAAGCAGCTACAGTAGCCATCCCTACATATCTAACATCTTGTTTCAATACTCGTAAGTTCACATTGTGTATCTAAATAGATAATATAAGTTGCAATCACACATGTGATAATTGAAGTCTGACATGGTTATATTGTGTCAGATTTGCTAACGCCTAAAAAATAAGATTCAGAGACACAGGATTTGTCTGTCTGTATGCATGCATGTATGTACACACACACACACACACACACACACACATATATATATATTACATATTTTCAAAATTCTTATGTTTTCAATCTATTAAGAATGTTACAAGTGTTGGGAAGGTACAAATTAAATATGGAATCATACATGATTACCACCAAGGCTAAAGAACAAATAAACAGCAAAATGCCTTACCAGAACAAGTTGGGGAAGCAAGTATGTGCACCAGACAGGGATTCAAACAGGAGTAAGCATTCGGATACTTAGAATTTTAATAATGAATTTAAATAGCCCATATGGCTGCTCTCATCTTCACTATATGTTATAACTGTTAGGAAGATTTGGCTATTTCCTTTGGTGAGAGCATGCTTGTAACTAATAGTAAACAGAAAAACTATTGGTGATTCTAATTTCAATCACCCCATCTATGAAAGAAAACAATGTTCGTTTTGAAGCACTAAGGTAATACCCTACTTCCTCCAAGCATTTTTTTTCAGAACACAGCAAATATCCAAATCTCTACAAGTCCAAGTGTTTCATTATTTGAACCTGTGTCTATACATGTTGAAACCTAATTTGTCTAGAATTGGACATGTCCGTGTAACATCGATTGTGATACTAGGTGGGGTAAATCAAAGTCTAGAAATCATGTAAAGAACAGCCTAATGGTTACTGCTCCTTGGTCACCAAATTGATGGAAAAAAAAATGGAACCCAAACAAAGATGATGTACCTATAATCCCGTTCTCAGCAGCGCCTAGAGGTGATACTGTAATAGACCTTCTCTTAGATTCTGTAAGCTTCACCAGTGATAAACTTAAAGCATTATACTGTTAATTTAATTTAACATTTTAGATTTATTTTGATATTTGGATAAATCAAAATAAGTCATTCAGTTGGATTTAAAT
>JAUPMG010000005.1:1881505-1908663 GCA_031762675.1 Pachysandra terminalis
CTTGCATTTGTTGCAAATATATTCCAAAAGAGGTGAGATTTTAGTATTACTTTTTCTTATACATTGCAGCTTTTCTATAACTTCTTCTTTGGCCCTCTTTGGATGGGTACCTTTGTAGAAATTAGTAGAATCATGAGCAATAACCCGAAGAAAAAAAGGAAAATCAAAAACAAGAAATTAAATTATGTACGGATAGAAATTCTTTTCTATCACTACTCAAGTAGTGGTTTATTAAAAGTGGTAGATATAGACCACTTTTCTTATAACTTAGCCTTGTTTCCTTTTAGAAGTTAGGTTAGTTTTCATTCGTTTCTTACTCTTAGTTAGGGGTGTCACCCGATCAAAAAAGAAATAGGCCCTAGCCCATCCAAGGCCCGATTGTGATCCTGTCTTTGGAGCCCAAACCCGACTCTATATTTTCTTTATAGTATTAGGGCCGGGCTTGGGCCGGCCCTAACAAGACTAACCATTTTTCTCCATATGTTACAATGCCATTTAATTAAATTTGTTTCTGACAATAGCTTAGAATCTTAAAACTGAAAAGAAAACATCATATTAAAAATGAACAGCATATGGTAGACCTCCCTGGAGCCCTGTATACAGGAACAAGATTATTTTCTTTACTGTATCTATCTTTTTGAGCATAATGTAACAATACTTCCTCCCTTTCATAACGTATGGGAAGATTTGTCGGGGTTCGGCTTGGCTGTCTTCCATTGGAAATCTTTTGGTTGGCAGCTTAAAGAAGAAGAGAGGGATGTATCAGTAAGGTAATTGAGTCATTCTGAGTCTGAGTTATTGTACCAACATAGTATGGATCTTTTCTACAGGAATGGCCTGTCAATGGACAGCAAAAACATTTCCTTTGCTGAGATGATGACAGATGATGTACAAATATCTAGAGAAGAGAGATGCTTCCGGCTGTGGATCAATAGTCTTGGAATTGTTACATATGTCAATAATGTGTTCGAGGATGTCAGAAATGGGTGAGCTTGCCTTTTCTATGTTTTCACAGCATATGCTTCAAGCCTTCAACCAGATTCATTTGAGTTTTTATCTCATGCATGCAGCTGGGTCCTTTTGAAAGTTCTTGATAAGGTTTCCCCAGGATCAGTTAACTGGAAGCAAGCAACAAAGCCTCCTATTAAGATGCCATTTAGAAAAGTAGAGAATTGCAACCAAGTTGTACGAATTGGGAAACAGCTGAACTTCTCATTGGTGAATGTAGCTGGAAATGATATTGTACAAGGAAATAAGAAGCTCATACTTGGTAAGTGTGCTATATTTAACATAAATTGTTACAAAATTTAGAACGGTTTCGGGCTTTGCTTGTTTCTGTATCTGTAACCAGCTCTATTGTATGATACCAGTCATTTGTCATTCACATGGTAAATGTTTTAACTTATTATATGAAGTACCTGTGTGCTTAACAACTATGACCTGAGTTCACCTATTGCCACCTTAGCGTGGTAATATATTTTTCTGGAACTTATGAATTGTGCAAAATTGTCATTGTAGTCTAGAGTCTAGACTAGTGATACATATTCAAATCCACGTGCTGATCACATATAACTTTCTAATTTTAGCCAATTGCTGTGTTTTTCGCTTGTGGTTGTAGTTTTGATTGTATTATGTTTTCTGAGATGAATCATGGACTAAAATGGCAGCTGAGTTATCAGGGTAGTTCACAACTTAGTGATGTTTGGTTGTCATTGGAACATATAAAAAAAATCTAATGAAATTACATAATTTACCTCAAATATGCTAACTTGTCTAGAGTGTTACTGTCACCCATCATGTGTCCTCTTTGATCATTGCATTCCAAGTGGACCTTTTTTTGGCCTCCTAGTGGAAGACCAATCAATATCCAGAAGTTGTTTTTGAAAAGCTTTATGATTAAGAATATAGTCAGTTATTGATAAAATGCATGGATTTTGGACTAAAAGAGCAAGATACTGCTCTTCGTGTGATCTAATTTAGAAGTTTTGGAAGAAGAAATTTTTCTATGTAAGCAGTTACTTCAATAAAAAGAACAATTCTTATGTAAGGAAATTATTGCAGTGACCTCTCAAGGCTCGAAGCTTATAGGGTACGGAGATATTGATATCTCATGGAGATTAGATTAGACTTTAGAGCCTTTGTTTGATTGCATCTCTACACATAAATGCATGACAGATACTGGATTATATGATATCCACATTTCCACAATGCATTGGATGGCATCAATGTCGCCCATATTTCTGGGACCGGCTCTCACCTTCATACCTTAAAAATTTGGGTGGAGTTTTCTTTATGCTGAACTAACACCAAGACCCTTTTCTTTCGTTTTTTTTTTTAAATATTTCATTATATATATTATATCATAGACTAAGAATAGCTGCATTCTGTACAATAGTTGGGTATGGGGTTTTGACTGAACTGCCATCTTAATTAAGTTCCTTCAACTGAGGTTTTTTTTTTTTAATCTTGTCCTAATAGAATTTTAGTTTCCAAAAATTGATAACCTGATGTATCTGTCCTACTAATGTTTGTTACAAGAAAAATCTGTAGCTAAAATTGCATGCTCTTTGCCTCTGTTTCAGCTTTTCTATGGCAGTTGATGAGGTTTAATATGCTTCAACTCCTGAAAAACTTGAGATTCCACTCTCGAGGTAAGGAGATGACAGATGCAGATATTATAAATTGGGCAAATAACAAGGTCAAGAGCACAGGCAGAACTTCTCAAATGGAGAACTTCAAGGTAGACAAACTTGATGCTACTTATTATTATTATCCATTATCTCCTAAGGTATGATTTTATGGATTCATTTTGCATGTTCTATATAGGATAAGAATCTATCAAATGGGATATTCTTCCTTGAGCTTCTAAGTGCTGTGGAGCCAAGAGTTGTTAACTGGAGCCTTGTTACAAAGGGTGAAAGTGGTATGTTTCCTTTAAACTGGTGGAAGTATGATGCCATTTTGAGTTCCGATGCTTTGATATTTTCTTGAGAGAATGAAGCCATATTTCACTTGAATGAGAAGACAGGGGAAGACGCTAGTATTTAACATTTTAGTTTTTCAAGAGAGGAAGTGGCTTGAAATAGCCTCTTTTTTTTCCCAACAAGTTGATAATTATAGTTCTCTGTTTTATTTTAAAAATTGGCAGATCAGGAAAAGAATCTGAATGCCACATACATTATCAGTGTTGCACGAAAGCTTGGGTGTTCCATTTTCTTGTTGCCTGAGGACATCATGGAGGTAAGAATATATTTGTGGTGGATTTATTATTTATAATTGATGCTACATAAAAGCATTGTTTTTTTTTTTTTTTTGACAACTGATGAATTGTATAAAATGGGAAAAAAGAAATTACAACCTCCATAGCTTAAGAGATAAGACTTAAGCTACCGCAAAAGCAGAATAAGCATACAACAAAAAGAGCCCCAAAACAAAAACACCACAGGACGCTCCTCACCCATCCTCCACCTCGATGAACAATACTAAACAATCAATCTAAAGAGTCTGGAATCCCCTCGTCGCTCCTCTCTCCCCCTCCTAGCAAAGGACTCCGCTACCTGATTAGCCCCTCTCGACACGGTTTGGAATGAGATATTCCAATCCCTACACAGAGACCAAGCCAACCTAACAAGGTGGATACACCTCCACTCACACAGCTCCTGCCTCAACATCCATGCCATAATAGAGGAAGATGAACCCTCCTCAATCAGATCATGGTGACCCTATGCACTAGCATACATAAAAGCATTTTTCTAACCAATGTTTTAAATTTCACGGCGTGCCAGCGAAATCGCCATTTTCTAAATTTCACCAATCCCCCCTAATGAAATCTCAGGCGAAATCAAAATCTAAAACCTCCACGTGTCTAAGAGATGCTGCAACAATTATCTCCTCCCGTCTTTTTTGTTCAACTTTGACAAGTTACCATCACACAAAATATCAAGTTCTCAGAAAATGAGATAATAAATTTTGGAACTTCTAGTCTCTGATTATTCCGTATGGCAACAAATTCTGGTATTGAGTTTAGTCTCAGATGAGTCAATATGAGTATTCAGAATGTTCCATTTCCTTGATATTGTTTGAACAATAACTCGTCATTTTTTATCGACGTCTTATCAGATTTGCTCGGACACCATTTCTGCAACCTCATCTCCAGTATCTCAACTCTAATACTACCATTTTCTTGCTGTCTTGTGTATTGTGGCAGGTGAACCAGAAGATGATTCTTACTCTGACAGCCAGCATCATGTACTGGAGCCTGCAGCATCCTGAAAAGTCAGAGTCATCTGCTGCATATATAATAACTTCTGAAGCATCCCCAGCACCTGTAAATGGCGAAGATGAAAGCGTTCTGGCAGGCGAGGTCTCAAACTTGAACATTAGTGATGCAGCCTCAGACACCAAGGCTACTTCTCAAGTCGAAAGTGAGGACACTCGTGTTGGATAATATTGACCCATGGATTGCAACTCATATTGAATCTCGTTTACGCTTTTCATAAATGATCAGAAAGGAAAGGAAAATTCGTAATACCTTTGAAGCAAGTCCCCACACGCAACAATCTTAGAAAATGCTTGCAATCAGAAATTGATAGCCCTGTAAAATCTACTTCACTACCCCTTTATTAGAAAGCTGTAGATTGCAGCTTTCTTTCTTCTTCTTCTTTGTTTTTTTTAGAAGTTATTGATGTTTAGGCGTAATCTTTTTGACAATAATAACATTGATCATGTTAAATAACACAAGGGAAGAAGCAGTTATATATTTTCTTTTGTGGTAACCTGGTGTTGTAGGATATAAGGGTTGTAGACAAGATAAGAAGGAGATGAAAATGGGTATAGAAGGCCATGCAAAAATTATAATAAAGTAAATATAAAATTTATCTGTTTTTTGTTGAACCGATGCGTGACAATGTCACTGTCCTTGAAAACAAATTTGCTCTTTCGAAGTCTTCGCAGTATACCAGGTCTAGTGGTTGGTCTCCAGAATTGAACGGTTTTTTTCCAAGGTTTTTATTCTTGGGATCTTGGATCGGACCTGCCTGGGCCGATCTTGATCCGGATCACCAATCCTAGTCCGATCCAAGTTTTGGATCGTCCTTCAAAAAAAGAGGGAAAAAAAATGGATCGGTCCGGATCGACCGATCCATATCGGTGTCACTCGGATCGGTCCAATCCAATGCCAATTGAAAAAAATAATTGAATCGGATCAGACCGGATCGGCCTATCCTTATTTGTATCGATTGGATAGGTTTGATCCAAAGCCACTTGATACAATAGTTTATATCGTGGCTTAGGATCGGACCAGTTCTGACCGATCCCGATCCGATCCGGTCTGAACCAATCCTTAAAACCATGGTTTTTCCTTCTAATAGATTACATGATCGTACTGGGCTAAGGACAAAAAAGCTTGTGTAACACTTGACTAGAACTTGGAAAACAAAGTAAAATTTCTACAGTTGCATAAATTACAGAAACCAAAATATAATGAAAGAAAGGGGAGGAGAGCTCTTGACTTGAGTTGTGTCAACAACCTAGATGGTTTAGTATAGCATATCAAAGGTTACTAGAGGATCATGAGAATGTGGCAGCTTCTTGGCTATTGGTATTGGTGATGCACAAATCGGTAAATAAATTACCCTCATTGATTCGTGCAACACGTGGTTCGCAATACCTGCTTACACTGGCCTAAATCAAAGAGATGACCATTCCAATGTAAGGTTTCCTTAAGAAATATGAGTGAGGTGAAAACAAGGATCAGTCAAGAATGAACAGAAAGGTCCACACAGAACGTCAACTCAGAAAGAGGATTCTCAAGACAGACGTTCTGCTAAATCCTCAGAGATAGTCTAGAAATGCAAAGAAATCCAATCCTCTTTTCTGGTGTATCATTGCCTTTTTATAGCTTCATAATCATTACTGAACCATTTGCAACGTTTCGTTTAATTCGCTCGAAACGTCTCATTAATGTATGCAAGCGTTTTGATTCGAATATTCAAAACGCTTCATTAATGGTAAAAACACTTCAATGAATATATTCGAAACGTTTAGATTAGTAATGAATATGCTGTTATAAATTTAATGATATATTACCGTTTTATGTTGATTCAAATCCTTTAATGCTTCAAGATTCGAAGATCTTGTTAGGATTTACCTCTCTGGCCCTCCATTCTTGAAGGTCTAATGTTTATTTTCCCCTTATGTTTAAATGATCAATTTTGAGTTATATCTCGAAAATGATCTATACTTTACTTATATGACTATTCCTAAAGTTACATGACTTTGGGATAGTAACTTATTATTTCGAGATACTATCTCGAAATGTCTATATTTGCCCTTTCGAGTTGATTAATTTGAACATACCTTTTATGTTTCGAGAATAGAATTCGAGGCAAATGTAGAGTTTCAAGATATATTGCAAATATCGAGATAACTAACTCTGAATGGGCATTCCTCGAAATATATTATTTTGACCAAAAAATGATCTTTGGATATTAATTACATAATTGGCCTTGCTACGTGTCAAAATATGATTTGATTGAATCAATTTCCGAATTGACTCATCATCAGTATTAGCTTGGAACTTATAATGTATTGTGAACAAAAATGCTCTTGACACAAATACCTTGTCAATTGTTTCAGGTCATAAGGCAGCTATTGACTATACGGTCTAACACCACTCACATTACAATAACATAAACAAAAAGATTTGTACGTGTATTGATAATTTAGGTTGGAGGTATTACAGAAGTCTCCAACAACAACAAAATGCTTTATCCTAACTAATTGGAATCAACAACAAATGGTTCAATTGTTTCAAAGAATTGGACTTGATGGTAAGAATTGTAATTCCAATTCTAATTCATTGAGAATTGGAATTGTGTAGAATTGAGATTTTCATGATTGGATGTCAACAATAATTAAAATTTAGAATTTGGAATTTGAATTTTTTATTATTATTTTTTTAAATTTTAAATTTTAAATTTTTGATTTTTAACTTTTAATTTTTAATTTGCTATTTTTATTTTTGTGTTAAAGATAGATGTAAATCCGACCAACCCGACATCCATTTGAATTCTACGGAGTAGAGAATTGCAATTAACAGCCTCCCCCTTGTGAATTTGGTAGCTTCAAAATAGCCTATAAATAAATTCCGTGGAATTCATGTAGAATTCCAATTTCAATTCCTTAATGCGCTCCCAAACAAAAAAATTGAAATTGGAGGCCCCAATTCCAATTCCACCTTCAATTCCACGAAACAGTCGGGCTCTAAGATGTTTTTTATTCTAATTAATTGGAATCGCCGATTATGTGTGCATTGGAAGTGTGATTGGTTGGTTCTTTCTAAAAGTTCATTTTTTAGCGTGAATGTTAATTTTTTGAAGGAAAATAGAACAATCACATTCCTTATACATACGTGTCGATGTACGATTCTCAATACAAATGATCTGAGCTCATCGCACAGACCCTGTGATAGACCCACGATCGTATGCATTTAGATTTTTTTTTTAATTTTTTTAATTTTTTTAATTGTCAATGGTTGATGGTTTGCTATTTTTAAGAAGAATTCCAATTATATTCTTAATGTACACATTGATTTACAATTTTCAGTGCATATGATCTAAGGAAGCATATCGTTTGGAGCGTAGAAACCTTGCATCATTAGTTAGAGCATGCATGCGTGTGCCACAAATCCACATGCTTTGGTAGATGTACGACATACATCTAATTGTTTAAGAGCATGTGAATACTTGGAGTGCATCCATGAGAGGACACATGGCATACATGCGTCAATGTTTTAGTTGATGCTCAATCTCTACGCTGGCTAGATAGCCTCCACTATATTTTCCTACGAGGCATGAGATCCTCTCATGTTACAATCACTATTAGTTGATTTGAAACTAATTAGAATATGACACGTGGGATAAAAATGTTGTATTATTATTAATGATTGGTTGACGAAAAAAGATGAGTAATTTTGTTCTCAAATTTTGCATTTAAATTTTTAAATATACTTTAATTAGGTCTTTGTCCCACATTTCATATTATGATCAGCTTCAAATCAATTTCAGGTGATCGTAATTTCAGAGGATCCGATCCTTCCTACAACAAACGAGAGCAGATTCTCCAATTAGCTTCAAAGCAACATCGAGGGCAAAACAACTCAAGTGAAAGCAAAATTACAATTTTACCTTCCATGTTGTTTCAGCTAACGGATCATCCTCCCCCAACAAACATATGCCGCAGCAAGACGTGTGATTGAGACAGGTCACTTTTTATTTTCACGCAAGTTTGTTACAAAAGAAATTGTATTTTTGAAATAAAAAGATCAATCACAGTCAAGGTTGTTATTCTCAGGATCTTGAATCGGATCGGTCTGGGTCGATCTTGATCCTGATCGCCAACCTGATATTGGATCGGTTGATCATGGTCCGATCCAAGTTTTTGGATCGTCCTTCAAAAAAAAAAAAGAAAAAAAAATTGGATCAGTTTGGATTGGTCTGGATCAGCCGATCCGCATCGGAATCGCTCGAATTGATCCGATCCAATACCAATTGAAAAAAAAATTGGATTAGATCAGATCCGTCGATCCTTATCGGTATCGGTTGGATCGGGCCAATCCAAAGCCACTTGATACAATAGTTTGTATCGTGGCTTAGAATCGGACCGGTTTTGATCGATCCCGATCCGGACCGATCCTTAAAACCATGATCAGAGCCTTTTATTGCAAAAAATTATCAATTGTATTTTTTTCCAACAAAAATTTTTAAAAAAAAATGCTACTGCATGAAAATGCAATGCTCCTCCACCCTACACCTTTCAAGGCGATATGCTTTTGTAGGATAATTTTACATGATTTCAAACTCAGAGTTAAATTTATCTCCCGCTACTTATCGGGGTTTGTGCATTATAAAACGCCGCAAAAATTCTCTTCAGCTACTATCGGGGTTTGTGCATTATACTTTGCCTCCTTACAGACGCTCTCTTTACATCTATGCTTCTCCGAACGTCGCAGGCCCGGACTAGGTACGCCATTTTCTCTTCTTGCGCCGAAACTTCAATGGTGTTTCGTTCTTAAAAGCAGACTGTGATTGTTCTATTGCATCAACCGTTGTTTGATTTGCAGGTGTGTTCATATGTAAACTAGGTTATGATTGCTGTGATTTTTCCTTGAATACTTATTGGTTGTTGTGAAAAAATTTCCTTTAATCCTGTGGTTATACAATATGTGAAGTATCAATTTAGAGAAAAAGTATAAATCATAGCCAAACCTGATTAGATTAAAGAGCTTATACTGTAAATTGAAGATCACTAAGATAGCAACCTTAAAAACACTAGGATCGTGCTTAAATCGCAAGAACACACTATGATAAAAGAGTGATGAACACCCTGGATCTTCTCTCTCATACGAGAGAGAAGATCCAAAAAACAAAAAAGAAATCACCCTCAACTTACTTGTATTAGGTTTTTTTTTTTTGGTTGAAACCTAAACCTGATCCTAAAATAAGAGACCCAAATAATTAGTTTCCTAACCACAAAATAGAATTCGAGACAAATTCACGAGTAGATTAGAGAGTTAAATTTTTATTTGTTTAACTATTGAGAATAGATTTTGCATGTTTAACTTACACATTTAAGTTCCGCATCCTGTCCTGATTCGTAGCTATATTAGAAACATGCATGCGCCCATGCACGGGTGTTAAGCACATGCAATCGTTTAGTTAATAATCCTTGATAAGCATGAGCTTCGTTCTTTAGTTATCTAAGTATAGTCTACGTGTCAACATTAGTTCATGAATCCGTTATTCAGTGGGATATTAGCTGTCTTGCAGTTGTAACTGTTTTTTAGTCTAAATGTATTTAGGATTCTTTTTGTGAATCAATAAGACGAGTTTAATCTTATCTAAATTTGAATTGTGGAGAATGGCTACCTCGAATTTAGCCAGTACAACACTATGAATTCTTGGCCATGCCATTCGCACTCACCAACTCCCTGCCAACTTTTCAAAGCCTCATGAATGAGGTATATCATCCTTATCTTTGTCAATTTATCCTCACATTTCTTGATAATATCCTTACGTATAGTACATCATTGGAGGATCACTTAAATCATGTAAGGATAGCCTTGGAGGTATTACGAATAAATTATTTGCTAAAGAATCAAAATGCAAATTTTTGGTTGTCATGAAATTGAGTACTTAAGTTAGGACATGTGGTGTCTAGACATGGAGCGGCAATCGATCTTGATTAAGATATCATGCACTATGAGTTGGCCGAAACCTACAACAATAAAGGCTCTCAGGATATTCTTTTGTTTAACTAGATATTACCTTAAATTTATTAAATATTACTGTAAAATTGCAAGTCCCTTAACATCTTTACTTAAGAAAAATTATTTTACTTGGACTGAGAAGAGTCAACGCCATTTGAGCTGTTAAAATGGGTAATGGCTTCATCTCCTTTACTGACATTGCCAGATTCTACTCAATCTTTTGTTAGAGAATGTGATGCCTCAGGTAATGGTGTAGAGTGGTTCTGATGCAACAAGGAAGACCTCTCGCTTTCTTTAGCGGAGCACTTAAGGGCAAAACACCTCTGGTTTCAACCTATGAAAGCTTATAAGTAATTAGATTATATTAAGGATTAAAAAAAATCAAGGATCAGTTATAATATAGATACATTATCAATTTTTTACCAACTAGTTTTCTTCCACACTGATTCCTCTAGAAGTTTTTTATACTATACGTACAAACTCTATTTTTCCCCGTATCAAATTGTTTTGACTTGGTTGAATCTCCATTTTATCTATGTTTCTATATTTTTTTCCCCCCAAAAGATTTATTTAAATAGAAAAATAAGGATGCAACATGAAGGAAAAAAGATGCTAGAACTAACACCTCAAGCATGTATTTTCCCGCAGGCTGTGTGGATGAATCATGGCATCTTCAGATGATGAGGGTGAAGTTATCACACGGTTTGTCACAAATTATCATTTTGTGGATGGCAAGGATGAACCCGTTTCATTTTCCATTTTACCAATTCAATGGTGTCAGGATGAGAGCCCAAATGGCACTAAAATGCAGATATTCTTGCATGGGACTGCTGATAGTGGACTTCAGAAAGTATATAATCAGGTTACAGCATGGAAGTTTGAACTTGCATTTGAGCAACCTGAGATTTTTGTGCTTTCTAAGGAAAACGAGTGGATAAAGCTTCAAAAGGCAAGGAAGAGCTTTGAAGACATAATTAGGACAATCTTGATTACAATGCACTGCCTTCACTTTGTGACTAGGAATCCAGAGACATCTGGAATATCCCTCTGGGACTACTTGGGGAAGGTTTTCAGGTGTGCATAATTTACACTTAAACTTTTTTTTTGCCATTTCTTATAACTGCAACCTACATATACATAACCTATGTGTAATGTGCACAGCTTATATGAGGTCATACCTTCTGAGGATGATCTTCTCAATCACCTGCCTTTAGTCAGTGAAGCTGTCAAAAGAGATAAAACTTTAGCAAAATGCAAGGTTTGTATAATTTCTGTTTTTACTATCCCATATATAATGTAGCATTGACTGTGTCTTCACATTGTTTTTTCGTGACAGTATTATTTGCTTTGAAGAGCTAAGTCAATCAGTTCTACTTCTGCCAGTTTCTTTGTGTATTTAATTAAAACAGGACAACCGAATGCTGTTTTTCCTCAAGCCTGTGAACTCAAAACTATGTCGTAAACCCAATTTGCTCATAATTTTGAAAATTAAATTTAGAGTCTGAGAATAAATCTGCTGATCTGCTCGGCTTCACATTTGGATGCGTATATATATCATCAAAAAAGATAGTAAGATACCATACAAAAAGTCCGTGGTGGACTCAGAAAAGGATAACAAACAGAGAGAAAAGACGAAAAAAAGTAGTCCGTAACATCCTCATTCCCCATCCTCAATCATATTATCAGTAGGTACCCCAATGAACAAAACATCTCTCCCCACGCCACCCCTAGCTAGCCTGTCGGCATAGCCGTTAACTGCTAAGACATCATAACACCTTAATAATGCAATTATTGCCTTATTGGTTATGGAAATAATTATATTGTGAAGTTTTGTATTAGTTCCATATCCTATAATTGCGATTGAGGCGATGCAATATAATTTGCAGCTAGGTTTATGGGAGGACTTGCTATTCTTACTTTTCTTTGTGGTTACTGATAGCAATTTTAGTATTTCCCCAGCCATTCATGTGTAGGAAACCTCACCATGCATGCATGCATACATACATACATGCATGTGCATACATACATACATGCATGTGCATACATACATGCATGCATGTGCATACATACATACATACATACAGACACACACACACACACACACACGCACGCACACAGACATACATACATACATACATACAATTAATTCTTGTTTTATCCAAATAATTCTTGTTTGGTTTTATCGTTTCCTCGCTTGTTAGGCTTAGAGGGTTTATGAGTTCCTTCTGTCGACTATCAGTTGAAATGAGAAAGTATATTTTTATCAAAACTGTATTGGGGTAGACATTTTTTTCTAGTTTGTACTTGGTTATCATGACAAATAATCTGTTGGACAGTTTCTACTCTCATTGCTCGAGGAGAAGCCGAAGAAGATGAAAATGTTTGTGGAGGTTAGAGCTGCTTTGTATCTGTACTTCTTTAATGCTGTAGTTTTTTCTTTTGATAATCCTTTGTCTCAAGCAAGTTCGCTAACTAAATTGTTGGGTAAGTAGGCTGTCCAAACTGCAAGGAAAAAATTCATAGTTGATGATGAAGATGAATCTGATGAAGAGGGGGACCTGTTTGATTCTGTTTGTGCCATTTGTGATAATGGTGGTGAAATTTTGTGGTAAGCATTACACACTTGCGCTAGTCTGATGATTCTTTGTTTTCTTCATCAGTCTTATTCTATTTCTCATGGCTGCTATATCTACTGTATTTAGTCTAGAAACCAAATTCTTCACTAATAAATTATTATATTTTTAATACCATTATTCCCTTTGATCTTAGGCTATGAGCCACAGGCCCACAGCTATTGGATGCACCTACATTTTGTTTAGGAAAATGGCCGACTGATTCTTTATTATTATTTTTTTTTTAACAATTTTAGTCCAGTTGATTCCTTCAGTAGACGTCCTTACCAAGGGAAGTAGGATTGCTCATTTTCACAGTATATTAGGCAAGTTGGGATGTGTGACATCTATGCACCAGCTTGAGGGGGAATGCTTTGAGGGACATTTATGTCTTTTTTGTTTATATGTTCTTATGAGTCAGGTTATATTTAACAAGGCCATTTCTCGAATCCCCATATAGGGTAGAGCTGACAATTGAGCTCCCTATTCTGATTTTTCATCTATTTCCTCTTCGTCGATTTTCTTTTTCTTATTCTCTTAAACAGCTTGCTAAGGTTCACAACTCCAATATCTTGTTATGATTTTATACAGTTGTGAAGGGAGGTGCATGAGATCTTTTCATGCAACAGTAGGTGCAGGTGTGGAGTCATTATGTGAATCCCTTGGGCTTTCTAAGGATGAAGTACAGGTATTCACTTTCCGTTAATAGTTGTATTTTAGTTTTACTACTTTGCATGGCTCCATCTGAGCAAGTGGCCCTCACCTTATTATTTCTGGTTTTCTGCAGGCCATTCAGAAATTTTTATGTATGAATTGTAAATTTAAGCAGCATCAGTGCTTTGCTTGTGGAAAATTGGGTTCTTCTGATAAATCTCCTGGTGCTGAGGTAAGAATGTTCTATACTTCTATCAATCAAATGAAGAAACTTTCTAATTTGATGTGGGTATATGCAAACTAGTTGATTACTTTTACTTTAATACATGTTATTTGATAATGTAATATGCCTGAGGGATTTGCCTATATTGTATGCTTTTGAAATTTTACTCTTCTTATTTGTTATCTCAACGAATGGTCTTTTATTTTGATTATACATATATGAATCACATTATAGGTTCTGCTAATTATCCTGAATTAACTTTTATAATATTTTTGGAGGTTATTCTGGGTTCAAGCATGAATCGTCTTTTTGTGGTTCAGTGCAGCTACCAATTGATTTATGAGCATAACCCTAAACCTTAAAGTTTGTTGTATTATATGGTTCTCTGGTACCTTATGTCATCAAAGGTGGGATTAATTTCTATCTTTTATAATCTTTAGTCCATTGACGTGTTCATATGTATTTGCTATGATGGAGTTGACAGGAGCCCCATATCCGAGATAGTGCAGATTGGCTTGAAAAAGATTTCAAGATTAAGGAAATTAAAGTGGTTTTTTGGTACAGATGGATAAAGAGACAAAACCTGATGGTTTTTAATCAAGATCACTGAGAGACTCTTAAAGACGATGTTAAAAGGTTTTGGATGTATTCCTTTATAAAGGAAGAATTAACATGATCATGAATCCCACGTTCATTGCCTTGATTCTTAAGAATAGTTGGAACTCTGGCCTAGGGACTTCAGGCCCATTAGCCTTATCAGACCGTATGTAAAATCTTGTGTAGGGTTCTCTCTCTTAGATTGAGGGAAGTTCTCAAGGATACTATCTCGGACACATTATGTTCTTTCTCAATGGTAGAAACTTCTTGATTTGACTCTCATAGCCAATGAAAGTGTTGAAGAAATAAATAATGTGGCAAGAATGCTTAGTTATCAAAATTTCTTTGAGGTGGTTTATTATAATGTGGAATGGGAGGTGCTTTTCTTTTATTCTTTAAAATGAAGGGTTTGGTTCTAGATGGAGAAATTGCCAGTAGTTGTAATTGTTCAGTTAATTACTTTCTTCTCATTGATTATGCAGCCAAATGGTAGTTAGAACTTCTCGTGGTTCGAGGCAAGGTTTTTACTCACTTTTTTATCTAGATGTAGACGTTTCTAGTTGTCCTTTTTTCTTTTTAGGTGAAGTTTGTGAATTTGGTCTAAGGATTTTGTTTTGGGAGGAATAATGTGAAAATTTACGAATCTCCATTTGTAGGCATCACTATCCTTTTTTTTTTTTTGTAATGCGAGTGACTTATCCTTGGATCCTTACAGAAGTAGCATAGTAGAAACAAATTTGGGACATGGTAGGATATCTTGTTTTGCTTGCCTTGTTGCATCTAGTGTTAGGGTTCGGTTCCGTTCTTTTACTGATGGATGTTTTGTTTATTTTGGAGGTTTGGTACTGTGGATGAAGAGAATAAACTCAACTGAGATTTCCATGCGATAGCACTCCTCCTTAACAGGCTCAATGTATTTCTGAGTGGAAAAAACTATATTAGTAGAAGGTGAATGTTAAATGTGGTTCGAGGACCATATCCAGGTTCTGTTCCTTAGGTCAATCTGTTGGATTGTAACTGACATGCTGAAAAAAAGGTGTCGATGTACCAGCATATTTAACATTTACACTAATTTTGTCCTTGCAACCACTTTGTTGCACCTTTTTTTTGTCCTAATTTATACAACTTAATTTGATTGTAAATGGGGAATCGGATAAGGATACACATTCTATATAGGTGTAATACGTATTTTGGGTTTACATTTTGTATATATATATTTACTCTCCTATGGTAAAGGTGTAATACTTATTTTGGGTTTACATTCTGTATATATACTCTCCTATTGTAAAGTTTCTGGCCTTAGAGCCATGTCAATAGAAACATAATTTTACTGATAAAAAAAATAAAAATTAAACAAACAACAAATTATGGCCCAAATTTTTGCGTACTAATATACCCCGATTCTTTGTTTTTTCAGAGAGAAGAAATAAGGGGACTAAAGTCATTTACTCTTTCCTCTTTCCTTTTTACTTTTTAAAGCACCTTCCTCCTTCGTCTTTCCTCACACCCTCTTTCCCTCTCTGAATAGTCATGGAAATAAAATTAAAAGAAATCAGATCAATGTTCGACCGATAATGTGGAACATGTCTACCGATCAAAAAACAAAATAAAATTGTGGAACATGTCTTCGGTTTTGAGATTTTGATATTATTTTTTTTCTACCAACTAACCCAGAAACTAGTTATGTTCTTCTGGTTAACATCACATCTCTCTCTCTGACCCTATTCCTATTTTTCTTCTTCTTTTTGTTTTTCACCCCCTCTCTAACGTATTGATAAAAGAAAGAACAAAAACAGAATGCAGTCTGATTCACATATTTTTAGTGTCTTTGTAGATACCACAAAAACCCATCTTTTGTTATCATATTATATCTGATATGGGTGCCATGACTTTTACTAATTAGGGATATTATTTTACTTTCTAAGAATCATATATAAAAGAATGAATATGGGAGGGAGTGGGACAACATATACTTCTGATGTCCAATCCCTCTTCTCTCTATCTGCTTTCTTCTTTTTTCTATTTATTGTTCCATCTCTGTTCTGCTGCCTATTTTTATTTGGTAACAGAGCGGAAATAGGTTTTCAACTGGTAACACACTTTCCTTCATTGCTTCGTCTACTACCTTCCTTTTCTTTTTCTGATCAAGCAACAGAAACTAGCGCTTCACCATACCTGATCGTACTGCTGATATCAGAAGCTGTACAGTCAGGATCTCTAATCCTAGGGCTGCAATCCATGGAGTAAGAGAAAACCAGCACCTCGTTCATTTGATTCTTTTTTTTTTTCCTATAGTTCGATCTATGGGCATGTGCAACTAATCTGATTTCAAATGATCGGGTTGACTATTGTTTAACTCCTTTGGAATTTAAATTCCTTGGATTGCTCCTGTTTTCTATTGCGCTAGAAAAAGAGTTAAATCAGTTTGATATATGTTAAAAACTTCTCAAAACAACATTTCTTTTGCTAGTAGGGTTTGATGTTAGCCATGCTGATACGCTAGAAAATGCAGATTATGACAATTAAAATGAAAGAAAGTGTAACTACCTAGAGTGGCCACAATCAGTTCGAATGTTTATTGGTGAGCGGAGCAAACTTGGGTATATTAATGGAAGGATATATGAACCAGACATCTTTTATCAATCTCATGATTAAGGCTGAAATCTGCTTATTATTTCATGATTTCTTAATTCAATAGATCCTGAACATAAGTAGGGTTTTTAATTCTTGAAGGCAGCTAAAGAAATTAGGTTGTTGCTGCCTAGTCATACTCGGAAATGAAGAAATTTGCTCGGATCTATCATTAAGTCAAGGCATCTTCCATTATTGATAGGGGAGAAAACCTTGGCTAGTTATTTCGCTAGCCTCAGAAATATATTATACGTGCTTGATCAGGATGAGGATTATAAATTCAGATTCTCAGTCTGATGTTGTCGCGTACATGAAGATGGAGTGTGCTTGTGTATTTGGGTTTTTGGCTGAACTCAACTTTGAGTTTGAATTGGTTAGTGTTCAAATACTGAGTAAGGAGAAATGCATTCTTTGAATGAAATGTATGCCTATGTGAAAAGTGAAGAAAGTAAGTGACGAGCAACATAGTACTGCTAAGAAGTTTGCTCTTGTAATGACTCAAAAGGGATGGGAAAATGGATGATAAGCGGGCTGGTAAGACAGGTTCAGGTGATAGGTATAAGCTGAGGTGTTCCCACTGTGAGAAAACAAGGCATAACAAGGAGATTTGTAGGGAGTTATTAGCCAATTAGCAGAAGTTAATTGGTCAAACCCATCATCAGCTCACATGACTGAAGGAACTGGCCACTATTTATACTTCTCAGATTAGCACCTATAAGCTATTGACAGTTGATTCTTCCTCTAAGAAGGTGATTACAGATCCTGAAGAAGTAGAAAGCCTTTAATAGTGGATGATGGCAAGCTTGACAGGTTCAGTTATGACAGCTTTATCTCAGTCAGGTATACATGCATTTTTCTCTCATCAAGTTGCTCTTAACTCTTCTGATTTTACTTGGGTAATTGATTCTGGTGCGTTTGGCCACATTACGAGTATGTCATCCTTGTTTTGCACTTATGATATATGCTTTCTCGGGAAAAGGTTAAAACTGCTGATTGGCCCTTTCATCCTTCATTGTCCTCCATTCTCCATGTTCTTAATTTCACAACTAATTTGTAATCTCTCTCTCTCTTGATAAATGCAACTAATTTGTAATCTCTTAGTAATATCATGAAAACAATGTGAATTGCATTATAACCCTTTCCCAGCAAATTATGTTTTCTAAAACCTGACTGCGAAGAAGATGATTCGACATGTTGTGAGGCTTGTGTACTGTATCTACTTGAACCAGCTCCCTTGATCTCTAAGGCACTAGTCCAGTAGTTCTGCTCGTCCTAGTAATGTTAATAAGGACCAATTAATGCGGTTTAAAATGGTTGTTTCCAACCTTGTCTGTGTCAGATCTTTTGTATATTCAGTGTAAAGTGTGTCATTTTGCTAGACACCACAAAACTATTATCCATATAGTAATCCTAAAAGTGATTGTTTTTTTTTTTTTTTAAATTTTGTATTTTGATGTTTGGGATCCTTCTTCCACTATTTTCTTATTTAGACATAGATTCTTTGTATCCTCTGTGGATGATTAAACCAGAAGTATGTGGGTGTATCTTATGAATAGGGATGAAGTGTGTTCCATCTTTAAAGACATTTAATAATATGGTCTACACATTCATTAAATCCATCCGAGTCCTCAGATCCGACAATGGGGAATACATTTTTCTGGTCTGGAATCTTACCTTGCTGAGCATAGAGTGGAGCACCAGAGTATTTGTGTAGACACCGGAACAGAATGGGTGTGAACTACCCCGGGTCGTGTGGACCCCAGGTAGATTAGGTTAATTGGAGTCGCCACCATTCATTGGGTTCGGGTGTGAATGGTCACTCAGGTAAGTCATTTAATCTAAAAAAATAGCAAAAATAAGATTTGAATGTGGTCTAACCAGATTGTGTAGGGTGGTTTAGTTAAGAGAGTACGAAGGTGTTAGGTACCCACTCTCTTCCGGTTTAACCGGTTACCTGGTCTATTTCTATTTGGCCAAAACTAAATAAAATAATAAACCTAGAAAGTCTCTAAAAAATCTAAAACCAAAAATAAATAAAAAAAATCTAAATCCTAAATACAAGATACCCAAGGATAGAAAAAAGATCTAAAAATATGAAAAGCATCTCGAAATAAATAATAAAAAAATTAAGATATCCTAAAACCTAAGAATCTCAAAACAAATCTAATCCTAAATAAATGAGTCTAAAAACTAACCTCAAAACACCAAAAATATGAAACTTACACCAGAAAATTCCTAACCAGAAAATTGCTTAATAGTAATATAAACAAAATTAGCGTGAAAAAACTAATTAATTGATCTTTAGGAAATCAAGACAAAAACTATAAGCTTAACGAATCGAACTAATCCATAAAATTAATGTTAACTAGCATCAACGCCTAAAAATAAAAATTCACTAATATTATATCAGATCAGAAACTGCAATTATAATTAATAAACCAAAATTATGCAGAACAAAAATAATCCTTTTTCATCCATGGCATATAAAGATGAGATTGACTCTACCAAGCCTAAAAGAATGAAGAATAAAACTACCTGTAGCAGTCTGTCATAATGTCTCTTCGTTCTTGATCTCGCAGGTTCTAAAGAGCTTGTATCTAATCTTGATTGAGAAATTAAACAGAGGTTTTTAGATGGAAAGAAAATGGGTTTCTACTGCTGATTTCCCAAGGCTTTAATAGGGTTTCTGCAGGGATTTTGCAAGGGTTAATGAGGTTTGGTGAAGGCTCGGATGGGATATACAACTGGGTTTCGACTTGTAGAAAAAAAAATTAGAAAAGAAATCTGGAGTTTTGGGTGAGATTTGGGGAAGATCGACCAGAAAAATCTGGTTTAGGTTTGGGGAAAACGACCAGAAAAATTCTGGTTTTGAATTGAGGAAAACAACCAGAAAAATTCTGGTTTGCAGATATGGGGTTTTGGTTAGGGTTAGACAGAGGAATAGTTTCAGATCTGAAGGGGACGAACTACTTTGGATATGGGGCGTCTTTCTGGGTTTTACAAAGAGATTTTCGTAGGGTTTTTGATGGCTTTTGGAAGGGTTTTCAATGGGTTTTTGGATCAGGTGACCTAGGGTTTTGGTTTTGGGTTTTGAAGGGGGATTCGAATGGGTTTCAGCAGATGGATTTTGGTGTTTCGAATAGGGACGAACTACAGATGGTTTTGATTGGGACGAACTGGTTTTTGGGGTTTTTTTTCAACTAGGTTTCGAAGAGGGTTTATGAAGACTTTGAATGGGTTTCTACCTAGGGTTTTAATGGCTGGGGTTTGCAGATTTAGATGGGGTTTGGTTGGTTTGGGTCGAATGGGGTTTTTTTCCATGGGGGCTTGGGGTTGGTAGAATCTGACGAACAAAGGGAGAAGATGTGAAGAATTTCTGGGTTTTGGCTCTCAATTTTCTGAAATTTTCTTCCTCTTTTTTTTTTCCTCCTCGATCGCACCCTTTTATAGCCACGGAGCGGCGGCGAAATGTTATGTGCCTAACTGTTGTTCCAAAATCCCTGGGACTTGTGGAAACTCATTTGGTTAAGCACTTAACACTTAGGATCGTAACACCACCACGCTTCCGTAGCCGATGTCCACGGTGGCTCACTCTATTGACACTGCCCCGCCGGTAGCCCCCATCTTCTTGGTGGCTTCACTCATCCACCTAACAATATTCAATGACTTGGCACTACGCCCAGACATAATACCAAGGCATTTTAATCCAGCCTATATTTGCTTCTTCCGTGACTTGAACCTATAATGTGGTGATGGCTCTGATACCATTTGTTATGTGCCTAACTGTTGTTCCAAAAGCCCTGGGACCTATGGCAACTCATTTGGTTAAACACTTAACACTTAGGATTGTAACATGAAATCACTGTCGATCACTCCTCTTCCCCATCTCGATCTCTTTCCCTTCCTTACCTTCTTCTCTTCTCCCTTATCCCCTGATTTTTCTGGTTCTTTCTTATCCCAACACTAAGAGGCTAAGACGTGAGAAAAGAAAAAAAAACTCTTCTCCTTTACCTCGTTTTCTTTTACCTTTTCTTCTATTTTCTTTTCTTCTTTTAATTCAACTCAAACTCTTAAGCCCACATTTAATCCTAATCCCAATTTCCTAATCTAATCCCAACTTCCAGAAGGATATTTTAATCTCTATCTCCATGTCGATCCTCAATTCCTATATTTTCAATCATCCCATGTTTATTCTTTGATCTAAATCTCACAAAAAAATTAATCAATTTTTTTAGATTATCCTAATTTTACAATATCTCAATAATACCCTTTTATCATTAATATCAGAATTTGACCAAATTACCGCCATTTGACGAGTTTTGCATGAAAAGATCAAATCTGGAGTCGGAATATTTTTCTGACGTCCAAAAGTCATAAATTCGACCTAAAACAATACTAGGGGAAAAATGGTCTTTTTATTCTACGGTCTCAAAACTAGGCGATAATATATCGTTGGAGCACATTAAAAGCCTAGAATTCATTTATAATGACGGAAATGAATTTCGAGGGACGACGAAGCGTGTGGGATCCATTGAAGGTATTTTTGTAATTTCACAAAATTTTGGGATTTCAATGAGAATTTTGACTCAAAGGATTTTGGATAAGGAATTGAGATTAGAGATGAAAAGATGCCAAGCTCAAGCCTCCAGAAGCTGCAAAGATCAGAAAACATTTCTTTCGTGCAAACTGGGGTGTCTACAATGGGGTTGTTGAAATAAGAAAAGGGACCTTTTAAAAGTTGCTCAAGCTCTTATTTTCAGTACACATGTCCCCATAATTATTTGGTCCAAAGTAGTAGTTATTAATTCCTTATAGCATCCTAGTTGATAAATGGAGTGCCATCTTGGTTATTATTGTTTAAAACCCCTTTTGAGCTCCCGTGTCCCAGTAAACCTCTATTATCTATTCTGCTAAAATGTTTTGATGTGTATGTTATTTTCATATCCAACATCCACATGGGTCTAAGCTGGACCTTAAAGGTCTTTAAATATTTTTTTAGTGTAACCACCTTCTCTAAAAGGTCACAAGTGTTATCATACAGCCTAATGTAAGAAGTTATGGATGTAACCTTTTTGCATTTGTTATTTTCTTTTTACTGCTCATACCTCTCTTCAAGGGGAGAGTTATATGGCAAAGTGTTTTTTTCCTTTACCTGATTCAGATCCATTTCTATCCAATATTTCAAGTCACTCTTTGACTTGAAATTGAAAATTCACAAACTAGCTTTTTTCCCCCTATTATAAGAACCTAGGTGCCGAGTAAAGGAAAACTTATAGCAGGAAACAAACCTCTATTATGCAAAGTGCCTTAGAATTAGAGGAGGCAGATCTATAGTGAAGGTCTTTCTTAGTAATGTAATAAAATATCTCACTAGGTTTGCGGGTATTCCTTCTAAGGTTTCTTTCTTTTTGTGGACAGCATCGCTAGACTGAATTCTCACGTCTAATAATCTCAAAAGGAGAGGGTGGTCTTTAGCTTCGAGGTGTAGTTTATGTAAAAAGGAGGAGGAGACGGTCTCCCATTTGCTTCTTCACTGTAAGGAGACTTGGAAGATTTGGTTCTTTTGCTT
This sequence comes from Pachysandra terminalis, assembly GCA_031762675.1. NCBI lineage: Eukaryota > Viridiplantae > Streptophyta > Magnoliopsida > Buxales > Buxaceae > Pachysandra > Pachysandra terminalis. The sequence goes on from JAUPMG010000005.1 coordinate 1,904,059, forward strand.
CCAAAAATTCGGTTTAGAATGGGTTATGCAAGATCATCTCAAGACACAACTTAATAGTTGGGGTTTGAAGAAAAAGAGAAAGGGTAGCAGAAGGAGCAGTATACTTTCGAATTTGTGTTCGGCAGCCATTACGTGGTTGATATGGAACGAACGAAATCAGAGAATTTTCAGAGGACAGGAAAAGGATACAAGATTATTGGTAGCACTGTTTCCTTACTTTTTTCTTGGGCTGCCAACTTTACAGAATTTGGGGGGTGTAATTTTAGGTAGTTTGATAGATTTTGGAGTGAGAAATGGGATGCTCTTGATTAGTCTTTTTCTATATAGTTTTGGCTTTTGCATTCTCACTGTATTATATTACATTATTGTATATAGTTTAGGCCAACGGGCCATATTAATATAAACATTACTTTTACCGATAAAAAAAAAAAACTCTCACTAGATCATTGATTAGAGAAAGGTAGCAGATAGGGAGTGAGATTTATTTTAGAATTATAAAAGATAAAATAATCTGATATTTATTTAAGCATCTCAAAAGGAATGGCAACTTCCATTAAATGTTAGGGATGGTGCTAACCCTCCCATTTGAGTTGTGGAGGTCAGCGTTCCCTATATGTTCTTAGCTTTTTGTGGAAGTTGTCGTTCCATGTAAAGATGAAGCAATTCTGACATGTTGAGGACTTCATATCAGTAACCTGTAACTTTAGATACTGGTTAATCCCTTCACATCTGTGATCTGATATCTCAGAGAGGCGAATCCAATTGATGACCTTATCTGGGTTCAACCAACTCTGTATCTTCAACATATGAATCAAAATTTTGAAATCTTGGTTCACTGCCATATGATCAACTTATTACCCCTGAGGGACTATGACATTTATATGAAGTCTAAGGGCTTCAAAGAAAGATTGCTACGCTCATCACTTCTTTTCTTCTTCAATAGTAAATCACTTAGAAGAAAGGTTTTAAGGTGATCCTCTGGAGATTTCTGCTGTTTCAGACATCTGATAAGCTATTATTTATTCCTGTGCAATTTTTGTTTTCTTTTCTTTTTGTCACATTGATCCGATGGTACCACTTGCAGAATCTTGAATCACGCCTTCTTTTGTTCACCATCTTGCTTAATGTAATCATGATGCTCATTACAATCATTACTCTGAGTTTTATTTGGATCATCAAGTCCTCAAAGCAGTGTATTCCACTGAAATCCATTTCAGTCTTTCTCAACTCTGATAGGTTTTATGTATCTGATTTTACAAACTTCTTTTGCCAAATGCGTTAGGTCTTCCCGTGTGTTTCTGCTACTTGTGGGCATTTCTATCATCCAGAATGTGTTGCGAAACTGCTCCACCCAGGGAGTGAAACTGCAGCAGAAGAACTTCAGAGGAAGATTGCTGCAGGACAATCATTTACATGTCCAGTGCATAAATGTCTTGTTTGTAAGCAAGGAGAAAATAAGATGGTTCATGACTTGCAGTTTGCAATTTGTAGGCGTTGTCCAAAGGCATACCACAGGAAATGCTTGCCGAGGTACTTCCTAGTTGTTTCCACATCTCTCATCTCGTGTTACGTAATTTAAGAACAGAAAAAAACTGTTAGTGTGTAATTCATTGAAAAATTGAATCAGGGTCTGGATTCTGATGCGTGATATTCTTTGATCAGAAAAATAGCTTTTGAAGGTACAGAGGATGAGGCTATCATACAAAGGGCTTGGGAGGGTCTGATTCCAAATCGTATCTTGATATATTGCTTGTATGTTTTCCTTGAGTTTTGCCTTTCTTGATAATTCTGTCTGCAGAACTTTTGCATTATCTATTGCCAATTGTTGTGACCAGGAAACATAAGATTGATGAAGAAATTGCAACTCCAGTGAGAAACCACATCATATTTCCTGCTGTTGCACGAAAAAGGAAAATATTCTCCTTACAGTTGCAATCAAACGAGGACAGGGTTGTGGCTAGGAAGAGAGACATGGTTTCTGAAGACTCCCGAAGAAAAAAAAATGTTTTTAAGACTCCAAAACAGGTCACAAGGGTATCTTCTGGTGGTAAAGACAATGGTTCCACCAAAGAAAGTGAGAAAATAATTTCTGGACAAGGTTCTGATTCCTCCAAGAAATTCATGGTAACTGATGACTCTAGAAGGTCTTTGAATGACGATGTCAAGTTTATGTTTATCAAAAATAGTAAGTCATCCACGGAAAATGAAAGAAAGCCTTTGAGAGAGGATAAGATAAATTCCCTGTTGATTAAAAGCTCACAGCCAATGAAGCTTAAGAAGCTGGAGACATCGAGCAGTAAATTTGAAAAGACTGTGGCAGCTAAGCCTGTAATCAAGAAGTCAAGCAGTTCGCTGCCTTTGGTAGATTCAGAAATGAAAAAGAGGTAACAGATTCTTTTACTTTTTTTTATTATAGTGTAACAGTTACAGCCCTCATGGTTTCGTTTTTCTTTTTCTTGATGTAATGTGTGAAATGACACTTATCTATAAAAGCATGCATGCCACTTGGTCGATTACATTCAAAATTAGATCTTCTGCAATGCAGAATAATGGATCTAATGAGAGATGCCACTTCTTCAATAACCTTGGAAGATATCAAAGTAATGCATAAAATTCCATCTACACATGCATATTCCTCAAAAAATCTGGTGGACAAAACAATTACAGCGGGAAAGGTGGAGGGTTCTGTTGAGGTATATATTATCGATTGAAATTGTGAACATGGCTGTTGTACTGATGCCAGCTTCCATTGAAGGTTAACTTGTGGGTGTTAATGCTTCAGCTTTGATATATTTGCAGGCAGCTCGAACAGCTTTGCAGAAGTTAGAGGAAGGCTGCAGTATCGATGATGCAAAGGCTGTTTGTGAACCGGAGATTCTCAACCAGATAATTAAGTGGAAGGTATTTACCCATTTTCAATGCATTTTTCCGTTTTTGAGAGGTATGCCTTGAAAACTGATGTATTCTTAGTAATGGGTTATCAGCTACAGAGACGGATTCCCGGACACTGGTTGTAAACCGCATATGGATTCCTCAGTAAAAAGTTACCAGTTGAGTGAATTTTCCACATATAGTTATTGAATGGAAAAGTTGCTCTAGCGGCCAAAATTGCCCTTATTTATTGAAAGAGATGAAGCTGAAATTTGTTAGGAGAACAGATGTAGATTACATTGTGAATACAGACTAATTTCAATGAAAAAGGTAATGTCCTTATCAAATTTTTAACCCATGAATCGGAGGAACTGGTAATCTGGGTAGTGAGTTCTCACATTATTAGAGTTATTTCAGGTGAGCGGCATTAGTGACGACAAACAAGCCTTAGCAGCATTTATCTCAAACTGTAAATTCTAAAACTAGTGTCGGTATCAGTTTATAATAGAACTACTTATATCCTTGTAAATTAAATAATTACATAAGCGTATTTATATAATGACATAGCCATTATCATCTATACTTACAAGAGATCTGTTATTAAAATGATTTGTGGATGAAGATATATGAAGTTGCAAAATTTAACCGAAAATTTGGTTTTCAATTGGTCAGAATGGCAAAACAGGTTTTGTATTACTGATCAAAAAAAAAAAAAAAAAACTGGTTTTATGATGTGCTAACCCAAATACTTAGGATAAGGAATTATTTTATGTTGATATTGATGTATTTTTTTAAATTTTGGTTGAACACATGAGTTGACAAGTCCAGATATTTATTTATTTTTAGTACTCAAATCTGATGCACTAACATGAGTAATATGCTGATACCTAAAACCTAGTGCATGTAAGACTTATTTAACTGCATACTATCTGATTGGGTATGGGGGTAAAGAAAATGTGGATCATGCTCTAATTGAGATTGTTTTTTCACATTGCTGTAGAACAAGCTCAACATTTGTCTTGCTCCTTTTCTGCATGGCATGCGCTATACATCTTTTGGTCGCCATTTTACTAAAGTGGACAAGCTGAAGGAGGTTAGTTTATTATTTGTCTTGTGCGTATTTGTTTCACAGTTTTCGATTTACATGGTTCTTGATTTGCTGATGAATAGTGATGTTTCTAATGGCCTCACAATTCGCTAAACCAATTCACTGTTTGCTGTTGGTGACTGTTTTAGGTAATTTGGTAATATGTCAAAACATTTTATTTAGTTTAATATTCTTGAAAATTTTGTGTATCAGTTGATTTAGTGTGCAGTCTCTTTGCCAGTAAAATTGGGGTTTTGGTCTTGTAGCACTTTCCTGAGAATGTATGCTTTGGCATCTCAGCTAGGCTGCGTTTGGTATGGCTTTTTAGAAGTACTTTTTTGCTTTTGAAAGCAAAACGTGTGTTTGGTAAGGTATTTTAAAGCAATTTTTAAAAAGCAAAAAAAGCAATTTTTTGTTTTAATTAAGAAGCAAAAATTCGTTGCTTTCAAAAATTTGCTTCTTTGCTTCCACAAAAATAGAAGGGAAAATTAGGAAAAGGGAACTTTTAAAAATTAATTAAACCACCGACCCCCTCCCCCCCCACCACACCACCACCATCGCACCACGACAACCACAACCCCCCCCCACCACACCACCACCATCGCACCACGACAACCACAACCCCCCCCCACCACACCACCACCACT
>JAUPMG010000005.1:1914246-1924917 GCA_031762675.1 Pachysandra terminalis
GTTCTCCCTAGTGAATGTAGCCGGAAATGATATTGTACAAGGAAATAAAAAGCTCATACTTGGTACGTGCGCTCCATTTCAAGCTAACTTGTTTCAAGAATTGAAAATTATTTATGGCAGCCCCTCGGTACACACTAGTTGTTTGTCATTTGAATTGTAAACTCTTTAATCATACAATCTGAAGTAGTTCCATGTGCTTACAAGAGCTTGAGATGGCTCAAAGGGGCCAACATTATTAAATATTAACAAGATTTTCTGTGTAGCAAAATATATCTTTACTATTATATTGTAGACTGCCAATATGCAGTTTTCAACTCCACATTAATCCCACAGAACTATATGATGGAAGCAAACTGTTGGCACACTTTTCTTTTCTTTTCGTTTTTGTAATTGATAAGTTGTTTGCTTGTGCATATAATTGTGGCTAGCTGAGATGAATCGTGGACTTTGGATGGAAACTGAACCATTAATATTGAGGCAGGGTGATGCACAAAAGTAGCTTGTGTTTTTTCAGGTTCTGTTTTTGAAGATGGCAGCCTTTATGGACATTTCATTTCTGCTTTTCAAGCAATAGTATATGTGTAAAGTTTAAAGTAGTCCGTCATCTGTCCAAGTGATTCATAACTATTACCTGTATAATATATTACAGCTAAAATAAAAGAACATCAACTGACCATTGTATTTGTGTGCTTCTTTCTATTGGTTAGGGAGGGTATCATGGTGTTTAAACTCAGTATCGGATTGGGGATCATCCCGGTTCGATACCAAGCTGGATCGGCAATCCAACTCGGGATCGTCCGATCCATAACATGGCCCATTTTATTTTACTTTTTAAAAAGAAATTTTTTTGAGGGGTGCCGGACGATCCATATTGGATCATTCAATCTGACTCATCCAAAACCGAGTTAGAGCATTGTTAATAAATTAGGGATTGGCTTGGGATCGCAACTCGTCCCAAGCCGATCGAACTCCGAACCAGGATCGGCCGATCCTTTACACCATGTAGGGGATTGACTATTGCTTCTTCCTGTTCTGCTGACTTTTACTGCATTTTAGTTGGTATAAGCCCGGTATCTCCTGATACTTCATTGCCAGGCACCAATGAAGTATAGGATGTGAGAATTTAGATATCTGATGGAGATATAGTTTACACTTCTCTTGGTCACATCTCTGCAATAAAATGCATGAGGATACCTGATTTCTGAATATGTTCTATCCTGAAGTTTTATTCCAAAACCCCATGTGTATTGGACATAATACAATTCCCCCATATATGTGGGAAAAATACTTGCATTTCTTGATTATATTGGCCCATCTATTGAACACTATATAAATTGCTCAAATCGTTGCAGTTCATAAATAGATATAATACGAGAATGTTGGCATCTCTGACTGAACTATCATCAGGAGTTTCTTTTTTCTTTTTTTTCTTTATTTTACATTGGGACTTTTTGAACCTGGTTGAGTACAAATTAGTTTCACGAAATATTACTAGGATTATGTGATCACCATCTTTGACTCCTTTCTAGATCTAAGTTCTTTATTTTGTTATTTCCCTGTTAGAATTTTAGTTTTCAAACACTACCATCCTGATCCATCCTAGCCATGTTCATAAGAGGAAAGATTTGTTACTGAATTCTCTACCCGTGTTTCAGCTTATCTATGGCAGTTGCTGAGATTAAATATGCTTCAACTCCTGAAAAACTTGAGATTCCATTCTCAAGGAAAGGAGATGACAGACACTGATATACTAAATTGGGCAAATAACAAAATCAAGAGTGCACACAGAACTTCTCGAATGGAGAGCTTTAAGGTAAGCAAACCAACTTTCTAATTATTACCCATCAACTCCTAAACCATGATTAATGATTTTGTATTGAATACAAATTTTTTTGTAGGATAAGAGCCTATCAAATGGAATTTTCTTCCTTCAGCTTCTTAGCGCTGTGGAGCCAAGGGTTGTCAACTGGAACCTTGTTACAAAGGGTGAAAGTGGTACGTGTCTATGCTACTGATGGAATTAATTCTGTTAATGAGTTTTGACGTTGTTATATCTCTATCTGTTGGGGAAACAAAAGTGTTCTATCCTATTAACAAGAAAATGAAGACAAAGTCGCAGTTTCAAAAAAGGCTGAAATGTGAACCCATTTTGTTAAATAGAAGTATATTGAAATTTCCCTCTTTAAGGACATAGTTAAAGAAGATTTCACTATTTTGTTTTGAAATGACAGATGAAGACAAGAAATTGAACGCTACATACATTATCAGTGTTGCACGAAAGCTTGGATGCTCCATTTTCTTGTTGCCCGAGGACATCATGGAGGTAAGAATTTAACCATGATGAATTTGTGTTTTGTTTATTTATTCCTCACTTCGAACACTAAAGGACCAGTACCTGCCTCACCTAATGAAGGGAACATCAAACATAATTTTCTTCCCTCCATTTCTTCTGAAGTTTGAGAAGCTGTCCTTGGAGTCAAACTAATCTTCAACAAATTACTGAAAATACATGCATTATGCTTTTCTTGGAACTTGCTCGTCTTAATTACTTCAGATAGTAACAAATTCAGATATTGAATGCAAATGCCAGATTTAAATCAATGTAAGTATGAAGAATAGCTTATGCCTTTAGTAACATTTGAATGCTAACCCACACGGATTAGTTCAACTGGCAGGCTCTCTAGCTCAGGAACTGGATGTCTCAAGTTCGTGTCCCTGGGCTTACGTGATATATGGTCCTTGTGGATGGAGTCATGTATCCGGGGTTTGCCCTGTTCCCACTAAGTGGAGTCTGGGGTTTCAAGTCACCCAAAAAAAAAAAAAATACATTTGAATGTAGTAGTTGTAATAATGTGTCAACTCCGTATCAGGTCTATTATTTTTCAACACCATATCAGGTTTATCGGGATCACAATGTTTACAACCTCACCTCCAGTATCTCAAAACATTAAATATGAAGAAAAAAAATATAGTAGGATTCCTTAGCAGACAAGTGCATTTTGTTCCTCGGTTTAATTCAGTACTTTGCTGTTATGCATTGGTATTGCAGGTGAACCAGAAGATGATCCTTACTCTAACAGCTAGCATCATGTACTGGAGCCTTCAACAACCTGTGGAGAAGACCGAATCATCCCCAAGTGAAGCCACATCAACCCCTGAAGCATCTCCTTCACCTTCTGTTAATGGTGAGGATGAAAGTGTACTTGCAGACGAAATCTCAAACTTGAACATTAATGATGCAGCCTCAGACACCACAGCCTCTTCACAGGTTGAAAGTGAAGACACCCCTATTGAAGAATTACCTGTAAACTAGAAATAAGATTAGAGTTTTATGTGTTATTAAGGATGAAGAGGAGAAAACAAAAACTCATTTGCAGATATCCCAAGTTTAAGATTTGCTGTGCCCAACATTACTAAAAAAGATTTTCTACCAAAAAAGAGGAAGTCTTGTAAAATCTTTTGTATTTTGTTTTTGATAAAGATGAAGGTTTCAGTTGTTAGTTTGTAATTAGAGATGTTTAGGTTTATTCTTTTGACAATAATTGAATCGATCTTTTTGAATAACAGGAGGGAAGGTGGCTCTTTATTTGTTCTTCTTTCTTGTATTATTATGTAAAGATGGTTTCAACACTGTTATGTGAAGATATATTCTTAGTATTAGGTCTGGCTTAGACTCAAATTTTTTTGGTCCTGGAGGAGTTTGAGAGTTGGTCAGAACCCATGTTAAATTCTGAATTTCATTGTTGAAACAACCTGCAACATGATTTTACATCTCTACATGGATATGTCAAAAAGAGGCCCACAAAACTTATCATGTATAGGACCATTGGTCTTTATCTCAACAGCATTTTCTGGTTAGCAGATTCATCTGGAGCAAGGTTTTAAATTTCGCTTGCCCACCTGATAAAATCTCAGGCGAAATCAAAATTTAAAACCTTGATTTGGAGAATGGATCATGAGGCAATGAAACAAGGAATTACTCCAAATGTAGTTAAAATGCATTGGTTGGCCAGTGGACATGCCCATAACCGGAGATCAACACCCTCAAAAGATTCAAAAGACAATAATACATGAATTGTAACCTTTCAGTTCCCACCTTAATGAATTGAAATCTTTGATTTTCCTCCCTATAGCTTAACAAAATACCAGTTGTGGAATCCCACATAATGAAATGCTAAGAGCCTAGGACCAACTCGATAATTCAGATGCCCCTCGATGACAAAGATTTAAACTGAAATTGCAACACGGCAACACCAGAATTATCGAGTTCTCACTTAAACAAAAAAATAAAAAAAAAGGTGAACATCATTGACACTTCTACTTTTGCTTTTGTTCCTGTTGCTGTAGAAGGCAGGAGCAGGTGAAGTACAAGCTTACACTTGCGTCTCGCAGTTTTAGATGGTATCAGCCTGACTATCAACATTTTCTTGTTCAGCTACAAACATAAGCATCTCTAGCCGCTTGTCAAACAGAGCCGCACTTTCATCTCTCTTGTCGAGCTCAGCAGCTTCAGCCTCGAGCCATTTCTCTCGAAGGTCATCAAGAAGATTTCCTTGGTCGGTATTCACCCCTGCCCCAGGTGCACTTGGAAGGGTGGTGCGAAGCGAAGAATCACCAGAGGGAGGTGGGAGTGTTAAAAGCATTGCCCGGAACTCACCAGTATCAGCAAATGTCTCAAAGTTGCAGGCAATTGTATCTAGACAATACTCCCTTATCTTTAGGACACCATACCTACAGATGCAGCCAAAGCCACCACAGTAGTGTCAGATAAATTAGCTAATTTAAAAAGAAAAAGAGAAAAGGAAAAATTTGTGCTGATTCTTATTATACATGAGTTCATATATATTATACTCCCTCTATATCCATTCACTCGATACTTGTCCATTACTTACACACCAGCACGGCTAAAAGAGAGGCAGGAGAGAAGGCCTGTCAGTCTGTACCCAGTTACACTCTGTATCAGACTTCCTTTGAGCACCCAAAAAAAAAAAAAAAACACTATATGTTGATTGACCCCTTTTGGTTTATTGAAAGACACTAGAAGGAATTACAGTGATGACTCATAAATTGATTCCAATTTAAACATCTGTATTTATGGAACTGGAGTCCATGATTGTGTATGTCGGCCATGAACTCTCAGACTCGAATCTTTTTGGACTATGCGTATACAATAAGAGACTAATCCAAGGATCAACTGTTTAATTTAGAGTTCCACATAGATACCCAAGAACATACTAATAAGGTTATTCATACATTTAAAAAATTAATAATAATAACAGTAATAAGGTTAAACAGTCAAATATATAAAATAAAAGACAAGAAAAAGGAGTCTCATGAATGAATTGGTCAGTAGTATCTGGCCGATAAGCAGCTATTTCCCATCCAAATGCATCAATGGGTCACACATATGATGAATCTCATTTAACTTCTCTTTCCCGATGCGGGTTTGCTTGATTGAAACATGTAGCAGAAGGATATGATTTGAAAATTACTACAACAAGCAATAAAGAAATTGGCAGCATATCAAGATAGGCAAAAGAAAACAACATACATGTCTGATAATATCAGCCAGTGGCACAGGTCTGCAGGTGAGGCCACTTCCAAGTACGGCAACAATACATCAGCTACAGCACGCTTAAGAGGAAACAACAAATATCTTGAAGCGGCATCAAACATTTCTTCTGCCTGCTTAATCAGTAGTACAATTGAGTAGTTGAGTGCCACATAACAATATTATTTTTCCATCAGTTTGAATTAGTATAGTTGATACCTGATCTGGGTGTATATCCTTCAAACCATCAGTATACCTACATTCATCAAGTCAAGAAATATCAGAAACCACGTGACAACTATGTTAAAGCCTGATTTTATCTAGAAGCTTCTATGATGGCTTACAAGCCATTAAATTATTTTGTCTCATGAGTTCGATAGTGCTGATTTCACAACATATAGCGTCAGCATATGCTGAATAAGTAACATACTTCTTGTTGCTTGTGTCCACATAGTTCAAACATGATGGATTATAAGATTCACAATGCTCAAGCCATGCTACCATTTTCTGATGTACAATGACCTTGAAGAAAAATAAATAAATATTTAACTGCCACTAATGTTTAAACAAAGAATACTCACATATACTCTATCATTTTCTCAAATGCCTCGGCGCTTAGATCATGTTCTTCAAGAAATGGAAGACTATAGCCAGGTAACCCATCTTCCCTTTCAAGAAAATCAGCCATGCGAGACAATCTTGCTTTAAAGTAGTCTGATCGTGATGCCAAGATCACCTGGTGGCAACGAAAAACCTTTTTGTCAACTCTTATGCAAACATCCGCCAGATCTTCCCTGGATTCTTTCATCTCTATCTTGTCAAAATCAGATATTATTGCATCCAGGCCATTGTCTAAATCTTGTTCTTTGAAGGACTTGGCCAGAGAAATTTGAAGAATCTGATGTAATGCAGTAGGAAGCCTGTCTTCCTCAGGAAGGGAAAAAGCCTGTAATATAAACCGTTTCTGAGAGCTATCTAAATCCCTTAATGCTTTGTACTCTGCATATTTTTGGTGAATCAGTTCCTTCTCGATGACTCTTTGTAATCCTTCACACTTGCAAACTTTGCAAATTCGCAAAAGGTCTTCCATATCATCCACTGCAATCTCAAGTCTATCAGAATAGAAGAAATGGATGAGGCTGTAAAGAGCAGGATAAGATAATTTCTCCCTTGAGAACCTTATTTCCCTCTGATCTTTCCAATCCGATTCAAATTTCCTCTTAAAGAAGGGTGACCGAGCACTTAAGATGATTCTGTGAGCCTCAATGGGTCTACCTTTCACAATAAATACCACATCTGGAGGGAAGTGGTTCGAACTGGATCCACCATTGGACAAAGCACCTATTCAATTTTCCATGTTAAAAGTCAGCTCAAAGGGCATAATAATCTTGACAAAAGATTGCCTGTATGAGATACAAAAGCAATAAGATGAAGGACATTAACACTGATAGCCATGGAGTTCCACTACTTTTAGTTAATGCAACTTAAATTGGGACACATTTGAGAAACATTTCACTGTTTGTGAACAGAAGACCAAACACAGCTCCAGTTGTGACCTTTAATTATTGTAGTTTGCACAGTTATTTAAAGCCAACATTGTACATTAATTAGGACTCAATGCCACAAATTATAAAGAAATGGTTCTTATCTATGATATATTGTTCAAGTTAAATTGTCAGCCATCTCTGCATAGCTTCATTTCCAATACAGGATCACCACTTCCTGGAGTCAGCTTATCCTCCCGTCCCAAATCTTCATTCCCCTGCATGACTGTACCCTTCTTGACTATCAAGCCAACAAGCTCGTCAAGCAACCCACCTCTAAACAGAGGTAACAACAAATACAAAATGCACAAGAGGGAGAACAAGTTTTTGCTGTGCAGATCCTACCTGGGAGAATCAGACACTTGTTGTAGTGTGAATTCATTACTTTGCTTTGAACATCTGGCTTTGGGTATTAAGTTTGATATGGTTTGATGATCCCCAAGTATATAATGACATTGTTTCTAGAGACAATTTCAGCACCAGGGTAAGACTTTTGTGGAAACTACGGTACATTTGAAAAGAAAGGAACAACTATAGTTTTCAAGATATATATATATATATATATAAGATAAGATTTCTTCAATTACTGGTAAAGGTGCTATTGGACGTAGTTGGGTATATATAATCCAGACAAATCAGTGGACAAGCTAAAGGGGAGACTGGATGCTAAAGGGTACACCTCAGACCTTCAAAAAATATTAGGGTAAATTACATTCACACCCCCTTAGGTTTGGCATAATGGCAACAAGTACCCCTCAAACCTTGGCCATCACAATTCACAACCAATGTGTTCAGCCATTAGCACCATAGTGTAAAGGATCGTTCGATCCCAGTCTGGATCGAACGATCCAACTCAGGATCGGACTGGGACGATCCCCGATCCAAAACCAATCCCAAAAAACCTAAAAAAGTACTGACTCGGTCCAATCCCGATACGGATCGGCCAATCTTGACAATCCGTCTCGGAATTGGCGAGTTGGATCATCCGATACAATTTGGATCATCTGGTTTTAAAAAAAAAAATACTCAAAAGTTTCCACAGAGAGAGACAGGTGTGGGTCTTTAAAAAAAATTACTCAGAAGTTTCCAGAGAGAGCTCAGACTTCAGAGAGAGAAAGAAAGATTTCTCTAAAATGAGAAATCGTTTGAAGGAGATTTCAAACTTCAGAGAGAGAGATAGAGAAAAATTGAAAGAGAGAGAGCCAACTTGGGAGAGTTTAGAGAAAAAAAATAGAGAAGAAGTTTCCAGAGAGAGAGAGAGAGAGACTTACCCGTACGACGCTGCTACGATCAAGGTTCCGAGAGATCGAAATCGAGAGAGTTACCGATCCAGACCAGAGTTTTATTATTTCTCTTCTTATTTTTTTTCTTTGTTGATCAAAGGGTTCCTTCAACTTAAAGGAACTAAAAGAAGGAAAATATTGAAAGAATGGAAATATGAAGCATACCCACCATCGTTTCTCTTTTTATTTAGATTTTTCCACTTTTCTGATTTTTTTTTAAATTCCAAATCATGTTTTGGATCAGCCGATCCAACTCGGTATCGGACCGGAACTATCTCCGATCCAATACCGAGTTTAAACACTATGATTAGCACTTCATGGAGACCCCCGAGGCTAGGGGCCATCAAACTTAATTTTGATGGTTCCTTGTTGAGTAACCCGAGCCCGCCAAGGTAGGAGTGTCTCGGGATCATACCAAGGCTATCCTACATGCTTATTTAGGGCCAATCAGTATTGGGGATGCGGTCCGTGCTGAGATTTGTGCCTTAGTTACTGGTCTGAGGGAGACAAGAGCTAAGAGACTTTCTTCACTTGAGATGGAGGGTGACTCTTATTAGGTAGTGTCATGGCAGTCATCTACTTCTGTAGGATCCTAGAGATTCAGCCATTTCGTTACGTTCACCCCATACGAAGCACGTGATATGAACATCTAATTGACTCATGTTCTCCAGCCAACTAATGATAAAGCTGATAGATTTGCTAGGCGTGAGACGGTGAGTGGCTTTATTTGTCGGGATTCACCCATAGGATATGATTCAGGGACAGTGAGGTATTATTTTTACTTGCCTGGTCATGTTTATATCAGATGCAGCATATGATTTAGTGTCTTAGAGTTAATTTGAGGAATGTGCGAGTAAGAGCCTCTCTTATCCTTTTCTTGTTCATCTTTTATACACACACACACGCATGCACACAAAAGTATGTATACATATGCATAAAGGATTTAGACACTAAAAACAAAAGGGAAATAAGATCATCGAGTTGTCTGTCAATTCTTCATCCTCTTTGCGCCCAATGTGTTACGATCCCAAATGTTAAGGACTTAACCAATTAAGATTCCACAAGTCATAGGGCTTTTAGAACAACGGTTAAGTACACAACAAATGGTATCAGAGCATGCACCACGTCACGGGTTCGAGTCACGGAAGAGGCAACCCATAGGCTGGACTAAAATGCCTTGATATTATACATGTGCATGGTGCTAAAACATTGAAAATTGATAAGTGAGTGGAGCCATCAAATAGAGAAAGGGCTACTTTCGGGTCGTTGTCGATAGAGTGGGCGGTCATGGACGTTGGTTACGGAAGCGTGGTGGTTGTTACAATCCCAAGTGTTAAGGGCTTAACTAATTAAATTTCCATTAGTCCTATGACTTTTAGAACAACAGTTAAGTACATAAAACAATGCATCAATTTTGCAAAACACACTTTCTACTGATTAGTGATCAATGGCCAGAATGTCATCAACAGCAGCTAACAAAAAGAACAATTGAAATGAAATAACTATACCTGGGATTTGGATATGACTATCGGACTGCTCAAGATAAATCCGGTTCGCTCCGCATCCCAAGAACGTATCCCTTAATGCCGATTGCAACGGTCCCAACGGCGGAGGCCGAGCTTCAAAAGCCTTAAGCAATTTCCTCACTTTCAAATTCAAAGCAGAGTAATGACACCGATCGCCGTCGAATGTGTGCTCCGAACAGATAGCTCCGTTCTCCAAAAGCATTTTAGCCGCATCTAGGTGACCCGCCAAGCACGCGTAATACAAAGCAACAGAATCCCATCGATCTCTCGCGTTTACGTTCACTCCCGACTCGAGTAGGTATCGAAGCCTCTCCACATCTCCAGCTCTCGAAGCTTCAAAAACATCGCCGGCGGGAACCTTCTTGAGCGGGACAGAGGCTGTGAAGTCTTCCGGTTGGAGATCGATGCCATCCAGATCAGGATCGATCGTCCACGACTGCCTCTTCGACATCGTTCAGAGCTTCTTCGTTCGTGTTCTAGGGTTTCGATTTCCTTGTTCTCTTCAGGATTGACTTCTAAATTCATGTTTAAGCGTTCTAGGGTTTCGATTGATGAGTGAAGTTCAAATGATTGAGCATTTCTGTGAGGATTCTTCACCTTCTCAATCTTACCGTGGTGATCGATAGAAATGGCGGGAATGTCAATAGGGAGCGAAACGAGAAGCTGGAAAGATGCTTTGTATTGTGGCCACTTATAGATTTAGGGTAAGGAATAGGGTTAGAGTACGGATTTAAACTGCCACTGTATTTTCAATAAATTACATTTTT